>BQNB010008959.1:0-88257 GCA_026074375.1 Tanacetum coccineum
TAGCGATGAACAGGAACAAAACAAGGATCAAAGCACAGATAAAGATTAAGACAGAAGTAAGAATCTTAATTCGTACTAGGATTAGAGGTTCTTGTAGATCGAGCAGGAAAAAAACGATTAGGGTTTCAGTGGAGGGTCGCCAAAATGGCCAAACGAGAGGGGAAAGTTTTCTTTTTACGTGTTTATATTGTTTTAGGATAAGTCTTTTGGTTTGTGTGAGTTATCTCGTAAACTAGTATTTAAGGTTTGATAATGAATGAAAGTCATTAGATTTTACGATCAATATATATCTCGAGATATATACTAACCCTAAACAACTCAAAAACGCATTCTAAAACAAGTTAAACTACGATATATCTTAACCAATAACAAAGTCTTTGTGCCACGATGAAGCTACCGACACCCTTTTGGTTCGTCCTCCTCCTGCTACCTCAGACGTTACAGTCTTTACTGACTGTTTTCCGGATCACACTTGATTTGACTTAGAAGATGAAGTTGGCGTAAGAGACATCCAGCCTAGCTCATAAACCAAACTAAAATTTTGTAAGTTGAAATCCATTTTAATTCCAACCGACAACTAAACCTATACACATAGTGGTCCTGGACTCCACAAATGTCTAAGGACCAAGTCTACGTAGTTTTCTACAGTATAATTTTGTGAAAAGGAATAATCTAATGAATCTATATGGTTGGGTCTTGAAGTTTTTAAGTCCATATATAACCGTAATAATTCAACAACAACTTGTAATAAAATTTGAAACCCATTATAAATAGCCTTCTCTTCGTGTTTCATTTCAAACAATCAAACAATAGCATAAAACAATGGAATCTTGCAAGTTAGAGATCGTCATCCACTCCGGAAAAGGTCTCACCGACGTTAAACACTTCGGTACCATGGACCCTTACGTACTTGTGTGGCTCGCTGGAGAGAACGAACAGTCCCCGGTATATAAAACCAAAACCGCAACAAAAGGTGCTACTTGTCCCTTATTGGATTCTTGCGTGAAATTTAATATTGCTTCAATTCACAAATATTACACCCTCTTCTGTTCGATCAAGCATGATGGGACTTTTTTGACCGGGATATAGGACAAGTACAAGTACGTCTTAGAGATCTTCTAACAGAAGGTGATTCTTGAGAAAATGTCTGTTACCCCGTGAAGACACCATCTAGGGAGATAGTGGGGAAAATCATCCTGTCACATACGATATCGTTTGGTGAGAACGTCATCGATATGAAAACAATCGAACCTGAAAAGAAGGGACATTCTGTAAAGACTGTGATAAAAGAAGTGGCTACCGTAGTGGCCGGAGTAGCTATCGAAGCAGCTCAGATCTTGTAAGACATTTTAGTGTCATTGTAATTTTACCAAGTCGGAATTACATTCTAGTGTTGTTTTATCTTCTTTTTAGATTCTCTTTTTTTATACATCCAATAATACTAGGTATAATCCCCGTGCACGCACGGGGTTTTGACATAAAATTTTAATTACGTTTTAATATTAAATATTTTGAATTTAATATATTACATATAATCATATAAATTTTCATTTATTGGTATATTTTCATTCATCATTTCTTCTTTTTTCATGTTATAATAGGTAACTACATGGAATAAGCTTTTCAATGATGCATTATTTTTTTTATAACCATTCCATAACTTTAAACAGATAACCCAATTCGCCAAAAACAACCACCTCCTACTCCAATGTCCAAAACGGCTTTATCCGTTCAGATGCTGGCATGAAACAAAATATATAAACATAAATAAGGAGCAGCTTACATTCATAAATAGGAGACTCTCCGAGCAATAAGAGCATGACCTTCAATGCTTATGTCCACATCACTAAACTCACCTGTCATATATAATTGTTCAAGTCTCTGCACATTAGCATAAAGCCCGGAGGAAAAGGTGTTGAGAATTCACAGGTTCTGATGGGGGAGGGTTTCCAGGATCGATCTTGATTAAACAAGCATCATGCCAATAATCATCATCATACAAGAAAAAAGAACAAAAGAAGATGGGGTTTGATCCCTTAATGAATCTGATATTAAAAAAGTGAAAGGGATAGTTTGTTTACAGAGATCCTAATCTATATATACATAATGAATCGGTACAGTGAAAGGATGTGATGGTTTTGAGAGACCAACCAACGTGCCTTTTCACTTATAACCGTTTGTCTAACCTAATGAGTTTGTTGGAATTAATCTTGTTGTGATGAACAAAATCACAGGTAATAATATGAATATACTTGATGGGCAAAGGCCATAAATGACTAACTTACTTATCCCAATTTACTGCTGTTCCTAGTCAACTCTATAAAGGTACACACAAACATGTATACATTCAAATTTTTAACAAAATGAATAACTTTCGGTTATATTTCTAACGATCGTTATTTTATTATTGCATCGTTAGTCCTTTATATACTATATTTATTTTCTAGATCTGACCAGTCCAAAACGACCCTCTATATCACATTTTCACGACTCGGGTTCTAAAGAGATTTTATGCGAAACAACGTTTCGGACAACTTTTTAGTTTTAACCCGAGATGATCTCACAGAAAATGACAAATGCCCTTACGGGATTCTGTGGAACTTATTATATTTTAATTAAAACGCAGAAATTGACTTTCGGTTTTGGACCCGCTATCATGCGATTTTAGATAACAAACCTCGTGGCACAGTAAAATGTCATTCCGAAACAACTTTCATGTTTCGCCGGGAAGGCTAATAACGGACCTCGACGGTACTCAAATCGGACGTTTTCAAATCTGCAAGCTTATTACTTTTTTATACACATATTTTTATACACGTTTTTCTACATGATTTTATCCACGGTTTTATACACATATTTTTATAGACAATTTTATACACGTTTTTATACACATATTTTTTGAAAACGTTTTTACACACTTTTATCCACGTTTTTAAAAAAATGCATAAAAATGTGTCTGTAAAAAAAGTGTTATAAAAATGTATATTGCGTATAAAATCGTGGATAAATGCATGTAGAAAAATCGTGTATAAAATCGTGTGTATAAAAATATGTGTATAAAACGTGTATAAAAAATATGTGTATATTAATATGTCGTATAAAAAGTGTCTTATAACTAATGTGTGTATAAAACAAAAAAAACCGTGGATAAAATCATGTAGGAAAAACGTGTGTATTAAAACGTGTATAAAAATATGTGTATAAAACGTGTCTATAAAAATGTGTGTATAAAACCGTGGATAAATATTCATGGTAGAAAATCTTGTATATAAATATGTGTATAAAAAAGTAATATTGCTTTGCAGATTTGAAAAACGTTCCGATTTGATGTACTGTCGAGGTCGTATTGCCTTCCGGCGAAACATGAAAGTTGTTCGGATTGAAATTTGCTTTGCCACGAGGTTTGTTGTCTTAAAATGCTATGTTAAGCGGGTCCCAAAAACCGAAAAGTCAAATTTCTGCGTTTTATGAAAAATATAATAAGTTCCAGCAGAATCCCGTAAGGGCATTTTGGTCATTTTCTGTTGAGATTCAGGTCTCGGTTAAAACTAAAAAGTTGTCCGAAACATTGTTTCGCATAAAATCTCTTTAGAACCCGAGTCGTGAAAATGTGATATAGAGGGTCGTTTTGGACGGGTCAGATCTAGAAAATAAATATAGTATATAAAGGACTAACGATGCAATAATAAAATAACGATCGTTAGAAATATAACCGAAAGTTATTCATTTTGTTCAAAATTTGAATTCGATACATGTTTGTGTGTACCTTTATAGAGTTGACTAGGAACAGCAGTAAATTGGGATAAGTAAGTTAGTCATTTATGGCCTTTGCCCATACTTGATTGATACTTGCAATTTTCGTTCATACAACTTACAAATACATCGACCCCTATTTATACTAGTTGAATCTGTGCCATTGATAAGAGGCATACCGGTTCACAAAAGTAAACGTTGTGACTTCTCTAAAACGGTTATACCGTTATCCTATGACCCAGCCCAAATACAATTTCGGTTTATACCGAAATTTTACATAACATACATAATACATACATATACTATTCTAATTTACAATTTCTAACCAAACTATAATAAGTTTAGTTTAACATCCAATACTCCCCCTTAAACTAAACTTGTCCAAGGTGAGTCTTCAACTTTCTTGACTTGTCTTCTCAGTAACGTTGCATCTTCATCGGAGTAATAAGCGAGAAGAGATTCTTCCTTCTTGTTTTTTTCTTTCAATTTGGTGCACTCATATCCAAGGTGTCCATAGTTGTTACATCTATAACATTTCATGTCTTTCTTGTCTCGCTCTCCTTGATGTATGTCTCTTCCTTGACTTCTTTCTCCCTTTTCCATGCTGTGTTGCTTTATTACTTGCGTGCTTTTTACTGGTCAACTTGCGTTCTTGCTTGCTTTCTTACTTGCGTACTTCCTCACTTGCTTTGAAACACCGAGGTTTCTTTTACTGGTCGAAACACTGAGGTTTCTCTTACGGGGTGAAACACTACGGTTTCTCTTACGGGGTGAAACACTATGGTTTCTGAAAACACTAGGTTTTCTCTTACTTACTTACTTTGAAACACTAGAGTTGTTTCTTACTTACTTACTTGGAAACGCTAAGGTTTCTAACAAAACTAGGTTTCTTTCTTACTTAGACAATCGGCCGGTCACGGTTGTCTACTTCATACTCGTACTGAACTTACTCCGTCTAGGTGCTGCCCGGTCTTTTGCAACTCCTCAGATGATCTGAACCTTAACTAATGTTAAGACCACGATAAATACTATGCGTGTGTGACTTATTACATAACACTATATTTGCATAATTGACTAAATGAATATGTAATACCAAAGAGGAGCAAAAAAACTTACAACTGGAATATTAAGCTTATTTTCTCAATGTTCTCTCTTATCGTATACTTGCAGGCACATTTGCAATTCTCAGCCATATCAGCCCCACTAAAGCCTTGAGTGTACTTGGCAAGATCTCTCATATTGACATCTTTGAGGTAGTCGACTCAACATTTTCATTTCCTTCAGCACCATCTTTTAAAACTGCAATCGTCCCTGCATTGACAACGTCAGTGTTGAGAATTCACAGATCGATCTTGATCAAACAAGCATCATGCCAATAATCATCATCATACAAGAATAAAAAAAACAAAAGAAGATGGGGTTTGATCCCTTAATGAATCTGATATTAAAAAGTGAAAGGGATAGTTTGTTTACAGAGATCCTAATCTATATATACATAATGAATCGGTACAGTGAAGGGATGCGATGGTTTTGAGAGACCAACCAACGTCCCTTTTCACTTATAACCGTTTGTCTAACCTAATGAGTTTGGGTCTGGGCCTAAGGCCTGCAGACTAATAATCATAGGCCTTATATTATAGAGTTTCATGGCCTGTTTCTTCTTCATGTGTGTCGACTTGCAGCCTCACACAAGAATAACAAGGTTGTTATTCTTCTAACAAAGATTAATGGATTATGTTTTTCCAACATATCCCCCCCTAATCTATTAATCTTTGTGTCTTCCATCCTCCGGTTCTTGATGCCTTCTTCAAACCCTTTATATCTGGATTTAAAGCTTGATGTCTTCTATTTGAAACTTTCTTCCAAAACTGCTCGATCTTTTCTTGGTGCTTGATTATCATCAAAAAATCTTATTGATGAAGATGCTCGGCAAATATATCTTTTGCCTCTTCTACAATTCATGTAGGCATGCAAAGAACAGTGTCGTGTTCTTCCTTGGGCACCCTTGCAGTTTTCTTGACGGATTCGTCGTCTTCTTGGTTAAACACCGGATTGGTGTTGTAACCGGTTCTAAAGTTTCTTCTTTAATTCGACATCTCTTTCTTCTTCAAATAGCATCCATGGTTGCGTTTCTTTAAAAGAAAAACGCAGGTTGAATCTTGAATGATGGTTGAACATGAATTGTTGTGTTGTTTGATCCCTTGGGCTCTGATACCATGTTGAGAATTCACAGGTTCTGATGGGGGAGGGTTTCCAGGATCGATCTTGATCAAACAAGCATCATGCCAATAATCATCATCATACAAGAATAAAAAAGAACAAAAGAAGATGGGGTTTGATCCCTTAATGAATCTGATATTAAAAAGTGAAAGGGATAGTTTGTTTACAGAGATCCTAATCTATATATACATAATGAATCGGTACAGTGAAGGGATGTGATGGTTTTGAGAGACCAACCAACGTGCCTTTTCACTTATAACCGTTTGTCTAACCTAATGAGTTTGGGTCTGGGCCTAAGGCCTGCAGACTAATAATCATAGGCCTTATATTATAGAGTTTCATGGCCTGTTTCTTCTTCCTGTGTGTCGACTTGCAGCCTGACACAAGAATAACAAGGTTGTTATTCTTCTAACAAAGATTAATGGATTATGTTTTTCCAACATATTCCCCCCTAATCTATTAATCTTTGTGTCTTCCATCCTCCTGTTCTTGATGCCTTCTTCAAACCCTTTAAATCTGGATTTAAAGCTTGATGTCTTCTATTTGAAACTTTCTTCCAAAACTGCTCGATCTTTTCTTGGTGCTTGATTATCATCAAAAAATCTTATTGATGAAGATGCTCGGCAAATATATCTTTTGCCTCTTCTACAATTCATGTAGGCATGCAAAGAACAGTGTCGTGTTCTTCCTTGGGCACCCTTGCAGTTTTCTTGACGGATTCGTCGTCTTCTTGGTTAAACACCGGATTGGTGTTGTAACCGGTTCTAAAGTTTCTTCTTTAATTCGACATCTCTTTCTTCTTCAAATAGCATCCATGGTTGCGTTTCTTTAAAAGAAAAACGCAGACTTGATTCTTGAATGATGGATGAAACATGAATTGTTGTGTTGTTTGATTCCAACTGGCTCTGATGCCACTGATACATATATAAATCGATATGCACAGGTCTTGATGGAGATTTCCAGGATCTTCAATGATCAAACAAACATCATGCCAATAATTATCATACAAGAATGGAAAAGAACAGGAACAGGAACAAGGGTTTGATCCCTTTAAATCTGATATATATTAAAGTGAAGGGATGGTTTTGAATACAGGAATCCTATCTATATATAAAGAGTGATTCGGTGCCTTATGAGGGTTATACACCGGTTCACATAAAGCAAACGCCACAACTATTCCTGTAATCCCTAATAACCGTTATTATCTTTTACATATTGGGTTTGTTTGGCCTATGGCCCAAACCAGTAAAATACAGGATTTATCTAACCTAATATTATACAAAGATGAATGGATTATAAGTCCAACACATATAATGCGTGCTTTTTCTTTCAGTTTTAGCCTAATTGTCAATATCTTATTTCAGGTTCTTCATTTACTGCGAACCATTGAAGCAACACAACTTTGTATAGCTACCAGTAGGACAGTTATTCGGCTGATTACAACGATACAGACGGAACTTTCTACGAGAAGGATTTGCAAAGCGTATATACCCCTTGTTTTTAATTCCATTATTGGCGTATTCCACAATCCGTTTAAATATATGTGGAATCCAGCAATGGAGTGCTTTGCCGTATTGGTTGGCCATAACGATTATCGTGAGCTGGTGTGGGAAACATGCCTGAAGTTTCTAGACAAATGCGTCTCTAACTTCATATCTCCTCAAGAACATTCCGAGAAAGTCAACAGCGAGATAGATGACAGTCGTGATGGTAAGTTTTTATTGTCCATTGGTCATGTTTGTTAGACTATTTCAGGAATAAAGAAATCATTATATGACATTGGAAATTTTTATCTTCCAGAGCTGCTCAGCTGTTTTTATGCATTTGTTGGCCCTTCATATGATGATATTCCATCCCATACTGTTTTGTCATTGCTGATAAAATCATTACAAAAAGTGGTAGCAACACTTAAGGAATCACAGTCTCGGCAACTTATACCTTTGTTTCTGATGTTTTTGGGCTATGAGGTTTCTAAAATTTCAAGGTAATTCTCCTACATTCACTATGCTAAAGTTTTAAATCTACTATTATACCCTAACCCCTTTTTGTATATGATGTTGCAGTGTGAGCTCATATAGTCCGCAAGCTTCTAAAGGAAAAGATTGGAAAGGTGTTCTTGAAGATTGGTTGTGTTTATTGAAGTTGATACGCAATCTGAAGGCATTCCCCCAAAGCCAGTTTCTCAAGGATGTCTTACAATATAGGTCGCTATAAATTTATTGATTTATATATAGCTTCTTTAATGATGGTCTCAAAACATAAATTATTCTAAACATTTTAATTTTTAATATTTAGCAATGCATTTCAATCATTTTCAGGTTGCTTGATGAGAATGATCCTGATGTGCAGTTGAAGGTTCTTGAGTGTCTGTTAAACTGGAAAGATGAATTCTTGCTCCCCTACGATCAGAATCTGAGAAATCTTGTCAATCCCAAGACTCTGAGGGATGAACTTACAAGATGGAGTTTATCTAGGGAATCTCAGTTAGTTAGTGAAGACCACCGAGATTTTCTTGTGCCTATAGTCATTCGTATTCTTGTGCCGAAAGTGAGGAAATTGAAAAAACTTGCATCCAGAAAGGTTCGTTCTGTCAACCAATTCATTAATTTCTCAACAGGGCTGATATTGGTTAATCCTTAAACCTTCATTCTTTTTCCCCTATTGTTGTGGCAAATGCTTTAACCCTTTAACTTTTTCCCCTATTGTTTTCACCCCTTTATAGTCTTATCCAAGCATAGTACTTATTACTAATAATTGGTTAGATTGGTCATTTTCTTTTCTTTATCTGTTATTATTAAGGGGCATAAACAATTGGGAGGAAAGTTAATATAAAAACATTACCAAATCATTAAGGGTTAAACTACCAAGATGACTGAGAGTTTAGGATTAAACCAGCATTAACCTTCCTCAATATTACTCTTTTGAGCTACACGTAACTGTGTGTTGTTATTTTCAGACTGCAAGCGTGCACCACAGAAAAGCAGTTGTTGGTTTCTTAGCCGAGCTTGATATCAACGAGCTTCCTCTATTTTTTGCTTTGTTGATAAAGCCGTTACAAACTGGTTCATCAGGTGTTGATGATATGGATGAGTCACCTGAAACGCCTGCTAATTTTGATTCTTCAAGTGTTCTGAGACATTTTACTTTGGATAACATCAAGTCACTATCTTCAAAGAAAGTATATGGGTTTTTACACGTGACTGAAGAAATCATTGGAGTTTTTGATGCGTCACGAATCGAACCCGTTCTTGATACATTGATGGGAAGTGTTGTTCGCATATTAGCCAGCTGTACACCAACTTTGGATGAAACCAAGAACATGTGCATCCAAGAGGAAGATGTAGGAGAAGAAAAGCAAGCCATCGTAATATGCATTTATCATTTGGTATCCAACATAAAGCGGGTGTCAGGGTGATGTGGTAATATCTACCCATTTACTCTTGAATGGGTCGATTGGGGTCATATTTGATCTCTAACGGGTCAACGGGTAAAATTGAAAAGTGTAGCTTAAAAGGAAGCATGTCAAATGAGTTAAGCGGGTTGAAAATTTACATGAAGTCTTTTGGGTCAAAGCTAACATGTATGAAAATATACTAAAAGTGGCCACACCGCCTGGTTAACCACTATACTAATTACACGACGTTTTTTTAGATGATATTTGATTAGAATCATACATTTAGTGTTGCTCTATACGTATCCTAATACATATCTTTTTTTGAGTTGCAGGCCAGCTTAGGCCCAAAACATTTCAAGGATCTGAGATCTTTATGCCTGAAAATTATCTCATTTGTACTGGGTAAATTTGAGGGTCATGATTTCAGCCTGAAATTCTGGGACATCTTTTTTTCAGCTTTAAAGCCATTAATTGATGGTTTTAAGCAAGAAGGGGCGAGCAGCGAGAAGCCGAGTTCACTGTTTGTTTGTTTTCTTGCTATGAGTAGAAGCAACAAACTCGTGTCACTTTTTCACAGGGCGAAGAATCTTGTCCCGGATATATTTTCGATTTTAACAGTTGCAACAGCTTCCGAAGCCATTATTTCTTGTGTTCTTAAGTTCATTGAGAACCTTCTTAATCTAGACGTTGACATGGAAAGTGGGGCTACCAGTGTGAAGGGAATTCTACATCCTAATATTGATATACTTGTCTACAGCTTGCATCACCTTTTCACGTGCAAAAGCACCAACAGGTATTAGAAGTTTGGTTTGTTTTATCTGGTTATATATATGAAATTTAAAATTTAACAGTGGGATGGGTAACAAGTCACCTTTGGTGTGTGCTGAAACGGGTGGGTCATAGTTATAACTTTTTTGTATATATCATTTGTGGAGGTTTTATACTTCAAACGTAAATGTTGGGCGGCTTTGAACCTTCAGGCTGATCCGACCTATTTGAACCATTTATATTCTAGCTATTTCTTTTAAAGTTTTGTGAGCTTGAATTTGTAGGAAATCACTCAAATCATTTGGAGGAAGAGAGCTTAACATTTTCAAATTATTACCCAAGTATATCCAAGATCCTTCAATCGGGATAAAATTTGTTGACATTTTGCTTCCAACTCTAATCAACAAACCTCATGACTGGGGTAAGTATATTATCATACTAACAGAATTCTATTTTACTTTATGTTTAGCCATATACTTGGTTCTTTTTACTGATCATTTTTCACGCAGCTTCATGCACGGACACTTTAAATGTCATTCAGAAGATGATACCGATGTTAGGAAATGAAGGCAGTTCAAGAATCTTGAATACTATTTCTCCTCTTCTCATTCATGCTCCCTCAGTGGCCCGTTTGGCGATTTGTGATGTCGTTGATTCCCTTGCTGGAAGTGACCCTTCTTTGGTCCACGTAGCAAAACTTCTTCGAGAATTTAATGCTACATCTGCTACTGAAATGGATGCTCTTGATTATGATATCATAAGCGGTGCTTACAATAAAATCAGTATTGAATTCTTCTGCAGTGTTCGAGAGGAGCATGCATTAATTATCCTGTCACATTGTGTACATGATATGTCATCTCCTGACTTGATTTTGAGGGATAGCGCCCTTGGGGTCTTGTGTATGTTTATCGAATTTTGTAAAAAGGTCATTTCTGGTGAAATTGTACCCATGTTTGAGTGTTGGTCTAATGCACGCATCCAGAACACAGTAAATAACTTCATATTGAAGTATATGGGGGATGCTATGAACAAAGAAACCTCTGTTAGAAAGGTGTAGTTGATTTATCTTTCTAAACGCCTCACTGGGTTTTTATTGTTTTTTCGTGATTCCTTATTTTTTTTTATTAATTTGCAGGTGTGGATGGATTTACTACTAAAGATGGCGAACGAGCTTCCTAATGTCTCTAAACTTGAATCATATCTTGCCCTGCATCAAGGAGATCCGGAGCACGACTTCTTTAACAATATTGTTCACGTACAGGTTAGTTGGATGTATATTTTTCAAACTGTATAAGTGTATAACGTCGTGGATAAAAAAACATTTTTTTTTGTCTTAAGACTTAATAATCTATTTGGTTGAAAAACCAGTTTGTAGTTTTGAGGCTTAAACAATCAAGCAATGCAACAGGTTGGAAATAACAATTTTTTTTTTTCAAAATTTAATGAATACAGAAGCATATGAGAGCAAGGGCATTGTCGCGCTTCTGCAAAGTTTCTACTCCTTTGTCAGAGGTACCAATTTCCTTTTTATTTACTTTAGAGGTTTCAATGTCGACCCATTAACGTATCAATTGATTGAATCTGGGACTCTGGGTTATGTTTTATTTCTCGCATGACAGATGGGCCTAAGTAAAAAAAGGAAACAGATTAAACAGGTCAGGAGTGGTATAACGTATATATATTATATATATATATATTCCGTAAAACCTTTTCAATCACGTTATGGCAAAACTATGTTAATGTTGTACTAATATAGTGTTTATGATCAGATTATTCTGAACTAGTTATTATTGATTTTTCTGAAAGGAAATGTGGATAAAATGTTTTCGGTCACCCGTTTTAACCCCCACGATATACCCTTTTGAGCTGTCACCTGACCCGCCCATTCCACCTATTTTCCCATCTCTAATTGTTGCATTCCAACAATTATGCTGCCTTTTTCTTACCTCTGTTGTTACCTACATCATTCAGGTTGTTACAAGTAAAGTGATGCTTCCGCTTTCATTCAGTATGTTACTTGAAGTTAATGATAACAAAGGAGAGCATCTTAGAAATGCTTGCATCGAAGCCATTGCATTTATTTCTGCTTCTATGGGATGGAAACAATACTATGCACTCCTCAACAGATGCTTCAAAGAGCTCAAACTTAGACCCGACAGACAAAAACTCTTTTTGCGACTCATTTGCTCTATTCTTGACAAGTTCCATTTTTCAGAAGTCAAAACCGACAAGTCAGTTGTGTTGGTCAAATGTACGCAAGGAGACAAACATTCCGACATACAAACTTCTCTTCACAAAAGCATCCTACCAAAAGTCCAAAATTTGTTGACTTTGGATACCGATAATGTCAATGTTAACGTGAGTCTTGTTGCACTCAAGTTATTGAAGCAACTTCCCGGTGACATTTTGGAGCTTCAACTTCCGACTATTATTCACCGTATTTCGAACTTTTTAAAAAGTCGTTTAGAAAGTGTTCGTGATGACGCACGATCTGCTCTTGCTGCTTGTTTGAAAGAATTAGGGGTTGAGTATCTTCAAGTCATTCTCAAAGTGTTGAGATCGACTTTAAAAAGAGGATTCGAGGTGCACGTTCTTGGATATACACTCAATTTCATTTTGTCGAAATGTCTATCGGTTCCCGAGAGCGGGAAATTGGATTATTGTTTGAAGGAACTTCTTTCTGTGGCTGTAAATGATATTCTTGGTGAGGTTTCAGAAGAGAAGGATGTTGATAAGATTGCTTCAAAAATGAAGGAAACAAGAAAAAAGAAATCGTTCGAGACTCTGACATTAATAGCTCAAAAGGTTACGTTACAAACCCAAGCGATGGAGCTAATTTCACCGATCAAAGAAAATGTTCAGAAGCAGTTGACGCCAAAACTGAAGTCAAAATTAGAAACTATGCTGCAGCATATAGCTTCTGGTATTGAATCAAACCCAACCGCAAACCCGAGAGATATTTTCCTTTTTACTTATCAGCTTATTCAAGAGGATGCGAAGGATTCATATATGATAACGGTATTTGCTCTCAGGATTTTGCATAAGCGAATCAAGAAACTGAAAAAGCTAAAAAAAGACGAGAAGATATTGGGATTCTTGGATCCTTTTGTTGAATTGCTATGCAGTGGTTTGAGCTCCAAGTATGAAGATATAACATCTTCATCTCTTATGTGTCTTTCACTTCTTGTGAAGTTTCGGTTACCGTCACTGGATTCACAAGCTGATAATATAAGAAGTCAACTTTTTGCTATCTTACATCGTTCTGTTAACGCCAGCAGTCCAATGGCTGAATCTTGTATTCGGATGCTGACTGTACTTCTAAAAAGCACAAGTTTGAAACTTTCAAAAGAGCATGCGCAGATGCTTCTTCAATTTTCGATTTTTGTTGATCTTGAAAGAAAGCCATCATCTATCGCACTTTCTTTATTGAGGGAGATTGTGAAGCGTAAGGTTGATGTTCCGGAGATATATGATCTTGCTAATCAAGTTGCAGAGTTAATGGTGACTAGTACAAGTGAATTGATACGCAAGAAATGCAGTCACATATTTCTACTGTTTTTGCTCGATTATGACCTTAAAAAAAAGCGTAGGCAACAGCATTTCGATTTCTTGGTTTCAAATCTAAGGTAACTTTAGTTCCTGATAATATTTTTGGTACGTGTAATGTTGAATTAGTTTATAATCTAAATATGCGCCTTTTTTTTCTGGTTGTAGTTATGAGCATTCGACCGGAAGAGAAGCTGTGCTTGAAATGCTCCATGCTATTATTAAGAAGTTTCAGTCACCTATTGTAAACGAGCTTTCAAAAACTCTTTTTGTGCAACTCGTTCTCTGTTTGGCAAATGATACGGAGCAACAAGTTCGATCTATGGCTGGTACTACTATAAAGATTTTGGCTGACCGTGTTGACTCGCAAAGTCTGCGTTCTATTTTAACAACCACTTTGCTTTGGTATTCAAAAGAAAAACAGGGTTTATGGAGTGCTGCAGCACAGGTATTGTCCATATAAATTGCTTGCTATTTTCATTATAAAGATAAAGCATATTTCATTTCACTCGAGTAACTAAAACTGATGATCAAGACGACTGTTGCGGTTAAAAGTAAAATAAAATGAGAACACTAACATAAGTGTTCATTACCAAAAATAAAATAAAAAATGATGTAATGGTTGCCCAAATGTTGGTAATTACAAACACCTTCCATTATGTTACGATCTTTGTTCACTTTGTTATATTCAGGTCTTGGGACTATTGGTAGAAGTAATGAAGAAACGCTTTGCAGAACATATCAATACTGTTTTAAGCAAAATGAGAGAAATATTACCATCTGTAGTCAAGATCATAAAAGATGGTCAATCAGATCTTTCAAGTGTAGCAGCAGTTCCCATATGGAAAGAAGCATACTACTCGGTGGTTCTATTCGAGAAGATACTTGGGCAGTTTCCTGAACTGGTCTTACGGGAAGATCTTGAGGTACTTTATTTGATTAACCAACATGTGGAATATAAAATATTACATGCAGGGAAATTAACTACATGTATTTTTTCCAATTGATTACAGGACATGTGGGGGCTAATTTGCGAGTTCTTACTGCATCCCCGCATTTGGCTGCGCAATATCTCAAACCGTCTTATTGCATTTTACTTTAAAAGATTGGAATCGGTCTGTATGGGAAATGGTGTATCAAGGATGGGAAATTATTTCTTAACGCAACCGAGTCGACTCTTTCTGTTAGCAGTTTCTTTTTGCTCTCAGTTGAAAGCATCGCTTAATGACGAAGAAGCCAATAAATGTCTTCAGTATAATGTCGAGACTTCAATTCTCACATTGCATTTAATCTTAGGGCAACAAAACGAAATTCAACGGTTTTGGTCTACTATTAATCCAGATGATGAAGAAATTCTTTTAAGAGGTTTCGTGATTCTCGATTCAAGGAAAGGTAGAAGTATGTTTGGATCACTTGCATTGGGGCTTGATGGTCACTGTGACTTGAATCTGTGTGAGAAGTACAAGTATTTGCTAATTTCGTCTTTACTCAAAAAGATGGGAAAGATTGCCCTTGATATGGAGGAAGTTCAGGTTAGTTACTGTTTTTTTATTCAGTAAATGGTCACTGTGGCCTACTCAAAACTACAGAACAAGTCCATGGCCGATGCAGATTAGTCTGCATACAATGTTTGCTTTCATATTTGGTTATTCACCCTTCCAAAAGTGAAAGCCAACTGTGTTTCTAATGAGTAATAAGCATATATGGGACCCGATTTATACAAAGTTGTACAAACCACAGCGACTCTGTATAATTTTTTCAAATTTGTTTATGTCATTCTTTTATAGTTTTAGATTTTTATCATGGGCGGGCTGGTTAACGTGTAAACGGCACAAAACAATATCATTAGATTATAACGAGCTATACCCGAATCAACCCATTCACCAGTAAATTGGTTGAAATTGCCTCCACTAATTGGCAGTCAATATAGTTTCTTTTGGAGTTCTTATTTGCTGACAGGTAGTTGTTAATTATTTGCAGATGGGAATTGTTTTTGAATGCTTCAAAAAAATTTCACCCAAAATCCTCGATAACAATGAAGCTATGGATATGGTTGACCTGAATGACGGTCAAACTTTTGCTTATCAGATGCTCCTGCCTTTGTACAAAATCTGTGAGGGATTTGCTGGGAAAGTTATTTCTGGTAAGTTTCAGTATCTTCACGTCCAAGTTTTAGAATATAAGTACTGTTTATAATCTTTCGGTTAAGAGACATGTGAACAATAAATGGCAGTGTTAGTTATATACGTGTTTCCTTTTATGCCCATATGCATGTCATCCATCTAGCCCAATACCATTTAAAAGTGACGATGAATGTATGTCTTCTTTCAGATGATGTAAAACAAAATGCTCAAAAGGTTCGTGATAGCATCAGAGATGTAATTGGGGTCCAAAATTTTATTCAAGTTTATAACTTGATAAGGAAAAATCTTAAAGCAAAAAGGGATAAGAGAAGACAAGGTGAGAAAGTAATGGCTGTTGTTAACCCCATGAGAAATGCCAAGAGGAAGCTTAGAATTGCCGCCAAGCATAAGGTGAACAAAAAAAGGAAAATAATGACTATGAAGTTTGGAAGATCATTGCATTAAAACGTTTAACATCCAAACTTTTTGAAGCGGTTTTTGCATAACAGGTTCTATGAGAAGATGTAAATTATAAGGTTATATCTTAGGATATTGATGTTGGGAAATCATTTTTTGTCACGGATGTATCGGTTGAAGTTTTGAAATATTATTTATGCATTCAATTAAATGCTCTTTTGCAATAGTTTAGAACTTTAGATTATATGGTATAATCTCTGGTTATCTGACCTCTTGTATGAGCCTGAGTTCTTGCAATTAATGGATTGTTCTTGTAATTCTATATAGCTCTTGCTCACGCTTTTATATTGCCTTAATCGCTGAAGACACGAAAATCACAACTTCCTCAGGTCCGCCTCGGTTCCGAACCTACGCTCATCTCATCTTAAAAAAAAAAGAAAATGAGATAATCAAATGTTCATCATCGTTATAACAAAAGTTCATAACTTGCTGAAGTAGCAAACCTTCAAACCCTGCATGTCTTTTAACAACAACAACAACGATACCCAATCCCGCCTGGACAGGGTATGGGGAAACCATACATGTCTTTGAATGCAATAAATTTTCTAAAACGGGTATGTATTCGAGGGGAGTTAATAAATTGTGCTAAACGAAAAAATACTACTACATCCGTTTCAAAATTATTGTTCATCAATAAAAAACAGTTTAATAAAATCATTATCATTACAACTTTCTTTTTATTACTATTTATAGATTATGACAATTTTACCGTTAACAAATTAATTTAAAAATTCTTCAAAAGTTTGTAAGGTTGTGCACTATGGGGTCGGTCGACCTCTTGGTCGGCGTCGGACACCTTGTAGCGCCAATGTCGGTCGACGTCGGTCGTGGGTGATTGTGGGTCGAGCAAACGACCGGTGTCGGTCGCCATCGGTCGTGGGGGATTGTGGGTCGAGCAAACGACCGGTATCGTGTGTGAATATCTCAAAAAAATTCCAACCGTTACCTCATTTAATATAAAAAAAACTTTTTTAACTTTTAAAATTTAAATAATTTAACACTTTCACCATTTTTTTTTCACAAAAAGAGTAGGGTTGGATCAAGTGGTTAACACCTTCGCCTCTGGAGACAAAGATCAAGGGTTCGATCCTCACCCCCTACAAGGCCGGAGGTCATTTTCTACCTTTGGTAGAATCGGAAGTAGCCTCTCTACCTTTGGTAGGGGTAGGGCTGTCTACGTCTCAACCTCCCCCATACACCGTGAAAGAGGGTATTTGGACCCATAACCCGTGGAAAACGGTATTGGGAGTTACTTTACTTTAGTTTTACCTTTTTTTCACAAATTCAAACAACAATTCAAACTACTTCTCATATTCATTTCATCATGTTTAATAAGAAAACTCCAAAATCCCGACTTCAAGAAAGTGTTCCGCATTTAACACCGGATCCGAATTTTCAATTATCAGGTGTCTCACCACCCATACGCTTTCTATTTTCGGGTTTTGAATATCAATCACAATTACCACAACCACCACAAAATAATAACATCATTTATCAAAATCGTCCATTCTATCTTCCATATAACAACCAACAATCTTTCTACCAATCACTAACTGGATTGTATCGCCCTACTATGGATTCATCGACGTCTTCCCAAGCAAATCAACCTTATTCTCCGCTTAAGCGTGTTACTCTTGATATGAATTTTGAGCACTTAACGTACAATTAAGAGTATTACCCGACCCAAGATTATTCTATGGCTCACGGTTCAGCTCCAGTTGACGACGACAACGACTCTCCTGTCGAAGAGATGTCACCTGTCAAAGCTAAGAATGTCCTCGAAACGTGCTTTAAAGGCCAAGAAGAATGATACCAAAAGCCGCCAAAAGACTAAACAACGGCAAAATAGATCGCGTTGTGTCAAGCTTGGTGCGAGGTGTCGGAAAATAGCAAGAAAGGAAACAGTATGAAGGCTAAGGGGTTTTGGGAAGCGGTTATTAAGTATTTTGAAAAAGAAACTGGTTGAGCGAAAGGGTACGACTCGATCCTTAGCAAATGAAAAAATAGGGTTCGTCTTAGAATTGATACATTTTGTGCCATTATCAATAATATTGAACAGAATCACAAAAGTGGTTCGTGTGACCTCAATGTGTACCAAAAACGTGTGAATAATACAAATTGATGTACATGCATGACTTTACGTTCAAGGCGTGTTGGAATATATTAAAAGATCACTAAGGTTGGTTAGAAGTTGAGATGCCTTCTTTTTACCGGAATACAAAAGGGCCGGAAACTTGGAGCTTATGTTATATGAGCCGAAATCAAATAAGCTCATATGCCCACATATTAGCCGAAACAATCACCCCATTGATTTCTGCTTATATTTCATAAGCCTCACTTTTTCGTCTTATTTTAAGACTTATGGGCTTATATAAGTTTATTACGATATGATAAACTTATATAAGCCCATAAGTCTCCAAATAAGCCAGAAAATTGGAGCTTTAGGATTTAGCTAGGTAATTGCATTTGTTGCTTGTTGATGCTTTAGGAATATGCTTAGTATGCGTTTCGCTTGTTCAAATTGGCTTTACATCTGTTTAGTCAAAATAGGTCAAGTGTATAACAAACTCTCAACTTTGACTTTTTAAGTCTAAATCAAGTTTGATAGTTTCAAAAGCATAACCGTTTTCAAATCTGCTATACATTGTTTAGGGGGTGTTTGTTTCAGCTTATATGTGGGCTTATTAGCTTATTTCATTTCGCCTTATATTTCATAAACCACAATTTTCAGGCTTGTTGTGGGCTTATATAAGTTTATTAGCATATAATAAACTTATATAAACCCATAAGTCTCCAAATAAGCCAGAAAATTGGAGCTTATGAAATATAAGCCGAAATCAAATAAGCTCATAAGCCCACATATAAGCCGAAGCAAACACCCCCAGTTATATGAACTCGCTGTTTTGGTTTCTTAGAAATGAAGTTATCAGAACTCGTCCGTGCTTTGATAATTTCAAAAGCATAACCGTTTTCAAAGCTTAACAAGTGTTTACTAATAACAAAACAGCAAGAGTGGAAAAAACTGGAATAATAAATGTATTTTCTTTGTATTCTTTGAACTAACGCATTCATGATGTATCACAGAAATCACCATGTCTCGCACACGACGACAATCACAACAACAAGCTCCTCTAAGCACTACAGCTGAGGAACTACTTCAGCCCTTCCGACGCCCTGTTCGAAAGTCAAATTCACGAGCAAAGCTCAACAAGCTCCTCTACTCACCGCTGAGGAACTAGTTCCGGAGGCCTTCCGACTCCCTGTTGGAAAGTCAAACTCACGAGCAGAACTCAACAAGATTTCAGTTCCCAAGACTTGCGATATCATTGCTGAAATCCTCAAGCATCATCCAATCGCTCCTGCACTTACCACATCTGCAACCGTACCAATTGTTTACATGCAACAATTCTGGCAAACCGTCAAGTTTGATGAATCCAAGACAATCATGAGGTTCAAGATAGATCAACACGAGGTTGACTTCTCTCTTGATACCTTTCGCACTGTGCTGCAACTGCCGCAAGCAACTGACAATGAGAATGAGTCTTTTGTGGATGTTCCTGAGTTCTCTGGCATTGCCGCATTTCTGAAGGATATTGGATATATAGCTTCCATGAGAATACTCGCAGATTTCAACGCTAAGAACCTTACCCAACCATGGCAAACATTGTTCAAAATCATCAGTCGTTGCACTACTGGCAAATCAACCGGATTGGATTCAGCGAGGATTGGCACACTTCAAATTTTGTGGGGTGTCGTCAACAAGGTTCATATAGATTATGCTAAACTTATCTGGGACGATATCATATTCCAAACAGTGCATCCACGACGCAAAGCTGACACGATACCTTTTCCTAGATACACCAAACTCATCATAAACCACATACTCTCAATAAAACAAGACATCCCCAAAAGAGCTAATGAACCGGTACACACTCCTGGAGAGGATGATCCTATCATTTCAATCAGGATTGGTTGCAGTAGTACGAAAATGAAAGGCATGAGAATTCCAGAGGTGTTATTGAATGATGTCATTAGGGAAACAACGGCTTATAAGGTGTATGATGCTGATTTTCGAGGTTCAAAAGTTCTAACGATTCAACCACAACCGGTTGAGTCTACCCGAGGAACGCATAGGAAAACTAAAACAAAACAAGGTGGTGAAAAGAAGGGAAAGCAAGTAAGTGTAGAGAAGCCCGTTCAAACAACAAAAGAAATTGATCAAGCAAGTTTACAAGAAGTAATCGAATTGAGAAAAGCTCTTGAAATGATGGCAAATACTGCTTTAGACCGGGAAGTAGAACAAATGGTTGAAGGAGATAACTTAGGAAACTTAGAAAATATATCAGTGGAAAATGATGAACCCGACACTAGGGCTGAGCTGTCTTTGGATGACGATACTGTTGGCAATGGCCCACCGGGCGTGATCAGGCCAGTAACGGCAGGGGGACATATCTGTCGTGATATGTTGACTCTTGGAGCTGTAACTACAACTCCAACAAAGTCCTCATCTCAGCGTCGTAAACATCTTCGTCGGACAGTAGCAAACATAACCGGACATCGACAAAGAATGTATACATACTTTAAGAAAAACTTCATCGCCAAAAGAAATGTGAAGGGATTGGTCAACAGAATAGCTGCAGAAAAGGTCGAAAAGTTTGTGAAAGAGAATATTGGTTCAGTTGTTAAAGAACAACTAGATGCTAATGCTCCACAACAAATCCAATAATTTCTTCGTAACTACATGCAAGCCAACACCACCACTATCAATCCACCATCACAAAGCACTATCCTTGACCTTAAGCAACAACTGTATGCTGAGATGTACGCAAACCCTCAAGCTCGTGCTGAAGATCCAGAATTGTTTGAAGTATTGAAGAACGGAGTGGAAAAAGCTCAAGGTGGATCAGACACTTGCAATCTTCGTAAACGACCCCGAAGATCATCTTGAGGTTAGTTATTGTTATTTTTTTTTTTCCAGAGTAATAGAATTAGTTCATGGCCGATGCAGATTAGTCCCTACAGACAATGTTTGCTTTCCGTCCTTCCAAAAGTGATGCTAACTACACAAGAGAGGAACCAAATGTGAAAGCCAACTGTGTTCTAATGAGTAATGACCATATATGGAGCGATGTATATAAAATTTGTACAAACGACAGAGACCAAACAATATCACTACATTCCTATTTGACCCGTTTAGATAGAATAAAACCCAAATCAACCCATTCATTAGTAAAGGGATTTAGCCTCTTTTGGAGTTCTTATATGCTGACAGGTGGTTGTTAACTATTTGCAGATGGGAATTGTTTTTGAATGCTTCAGAAAAATTTCACCCAAAATCCTCGATAACAATGAAGCAATGGATATGGTTGACCAGAATGACGGTCAAACTTTTGCTCATCAGATGCTCATACCTCTGTACAAAACCTGTGAGGGATTTGCTGCGAAAGTTATATGTGGTATGTTTGAGTATCTGATATCCACTTTTCCACAATAAACGTACTATAGTATTCCTTTTACTTTGTCTTTTGGTTAAGAGACATGTGAACAATAAATGGTATTGTTAGCTATTTTAGTTACGTTGTGTATCCTTTAATACCCTTATTCATAGGAGCGTAATCGGGCTTGAAATTCAATTCGAGCTCGATCGAGCTTTATAATTCATGCTCGAGCTCAAGTCACCATCTAAAACTCGAGCTCAAATGAGCCTATTTAGCTTGACTTGCTTTGTATGCATATACTTTATCTAGTGATGATAATTAAGTAGCGAGCATGGCTCCATTAAAGTCAAGTATTTTCCGAGTGGATCTCGAATAATTCACGAGCTATTCCGTCTTCATTTACACCCCTACAAATTATGCATGTCCATCTAGCCCGATACCATTTAAAACTGACAGATGAATGTATGTTTTCTTTCAGATGATGTCAAACAAACTGCGCAAAAGGTTCGTGATAATGGCTGTTGTTAACCCCATGAGAAATGCCTAGAGGAAGCTTAGAATTGCTGCCAATCATAAAGTGAACAAAAAAAGGAAAATAATGACTATGAAGTTTGAAAGATCTTTGCGTTAAACCGTTTAACATCCAAACTTATTGAAGCGATTTTTGCAAAACAGGTTCTACGAGAAGATGTAGATTGGAAGGTTATAACTTTAGGATATGGATGTTGGAAAATCAAAATTTGTTACAGATGTATCGGTTCAAAGTTTTGAAATATTATTTATGCATCTGAGAGTTCTTGCAGTTAATTGATTGCTCTTGTTATTCTATATAGCTCTTGGGCAAGCTTCTATATTGCCTTAATCGCCAAGACTAGAGTTAGGCGCACTTGGTAAGAGTGCTAAATGCAAAGACAGGAAATCATAATTGTTCGAGGGATTATTATGCAACGTATACAACATGTAGCAGTGTTTTCAACTGGAAATACGGTGTATAGAAATGGACAGTACTCTGTATATATGAATGATGCACAATAATATTGTCAAAAACTAACAAGCATCAACATTTGCGTTAAGCGAAAAAGAGGTCACTCAAGATAATTCACCAAATGGTCTTTGTTCAAAGTTATCATCAAATTACACAAAATAAAAGGTAATCAAAGACCGGTAAACTAAAGAACAGCATATCTTGCAATACAAAGCTAATAAAGGCCTGAAAAATAAATGTAGTAGAAAAACCTTGTCCGTCAATCAGTCCTTATATGCATCGATCATTAATTTTTTAGACAGTCTGTTTAAATATTGGCTGATCCTCTTCCAAAAGATAACGACTGTGACGAGGCATACCCTGAACCTGAAAGTACCTTAGAGAAGGTACATTACACCTAAAGACGTCAAACGCTTCTTTGCTAAAGGGACAATCATTGATTACCAAGTTCTGCAATTTCGGGCACCCAAATGACAGCTCCACAAGTCCTGCATCTGATTCTCCTGCATAACCTAATGACAGATATTTCAAATTACAACCAAACCTCCCTATATAACTCAAACCTATGTCGCTCAATCCTCCAAGCTTCTGAAAGCAAATACTAAGCCGTTCAAGTTTGTTGCAACCAATTAGTAGAGATCGGATCCCATTGTCTATTACTGAATCCTTCATGCTTGCGCCTTTGTTACGTAATACCATACTCAAATCAGAGAGGTTTTTCAAATTGATTCCTATATGTACCATGGTTTCAAAAGTGATGTAATACAAATTAATGTGTAAACATCCCAATTGACTACATCCGAGTGCCAGCGGAAATAAACCTTTCTCAGTAAGCCCTGTTTTATTCGTCACATAAAGCTTGCGCAAGTTTTTGCAGTACTGACTTAGCTGTTCTAATCCTTTGTTACTAATGGAAGGCGTATAAAGAACTTCCAAGTTGGGACAATTCTCAATCAACGAATGTTGGTTCTGGTGGTGGTGGTGCCTCCTATCATATACAAATTCGGTATCCAGTTGTGTTATTAGATGTGCAAAAGGAAGAACAATGTCTTTTTGCCCCATGTGATTCAGCGCCAAATACTTCAGGTTTGGTGGAAATTTAAAATCTTTATATTTAGCTCGTTGGGCACTAATATGAAGAATATGATTCATACCCCAAGTATTATTACCAATAGGATTATTATCACCAAATGTACCACCACCAAAATCTTCTAAGTTAACAGCATAGCTAAAGAACTCCACAAGATCAATAAAATCGTAATGTTCACTTATCTTGACAGATACTAAACTTTGGCAGCAATTTTTTGCAACAAGTGCAAGATCTTTAACATCAAATTTAGTAAGACCCGCCTTATAAAAATTCAATGATTCAATGCTATTATTATGCAAAGCCAATTCATGTAACCATTCCTCATCTTTCTCACTAATCGAGCTATTTTCTAAACTCAAAATTCTCAAATGATTACAATACTTACCAATATATAGCAACCCATCAGTTGAAAACCCTGAACACGAATCAATCTCCAAGACCCTAAGCTTTTCACCACGAGTTCTAGCCAAGAGCTCAAGATCGCGAATCACTAACATCAAGATTTGAAAACGAACACTTTCAAAAGTTTAAACGATATAGCGATTTCTTGAATCCATGGGGTGAGATTATGATCCCAGTTGCATGGACTTGACACTAAATCCACGATATGTGGATTTCCTGCTAGGGTTAACGACTCTATAAAGGGAAACCTTTGACGACACCTTAACGGTGTAGCGTAACACAAGTGGACAGTTACCCGCTTACGCGTCTTAGCATCAACATCATAACACGTATGAGAAACCAAAGAAAACGAGTTCCTGTCATTGGCATCGTGTATGTAATGCACGACGCAGTCGAACACAGTGTCCATCTTCACCTTATATCTTGTAATCAATAAGGAAAAACTCGAAACCCGTTTCGGGGTTACAAATGAAAACAAGGGTTTTAAGAAATGAAATCAACTGTTCACCACATTCAGGTAAAAAAAAATTATAAAACGCAACCTCATGTATACGAAAAGTTACAAAAGCAATCTTAAACTTTTACCTATTTACGACTTTTTATATAACAAAATTTATTTATCAAATATGGAACGTATAGCTATCGATTCATTCGTAAAAAAAAGTCATTTAAAAGATCCTCTGCGAATAAAACGAGCCAAATATTGCAAGGCTTCTGACATACTTACATTTTTATAAAAAAATTTGAAGTTTAATATATATTTTAAAAAAACTTACGGAAATAGTCTCTCATTTTATCGGTTCGTTACAAGATTATTCCAAACGCCTAACAAATAGTACTTGAGTTTATCGGTCCGTTGCAAAATTAGTCGCGCATGTTTCGCGGCGACGCACGAATTACAAAGCTCGGTTTGTGGGCTTAATGTTTATTAGTGTTTTAGATCATGTGCATTATAAATAGTCGATTAATAATATATAACGCCTACGGGGAATCATGTAATCTAACATCAGGGCCGGATTTTGGGGTGTGCGGAGCGTGAGACCGCACATGGCCTCCAAATTTATAGGGCCCCCGAAGTTGTATATGTACGGCTGATTTAAATTGGGTTCGAATGTAAGTTTAACAAGAGTATATTCCTAAACATTAGATTTTGAAGTTATATAGGTGAAACAAAAAGTAATTTCAAAACAGAGTTGCAGAGATGAAGAAGATGATAATTTTGAATAGTATTCAGTTTACACAATTACGGGCGCAGAAACCAAGATTTATATATTTTACATTTTGATCCTAATGATTTGGTTTTATAGCTTTATCCCTAGTAAGTTTACTGTATTTACATTTTCAACAAAATACTGAAAAGATTTTAGAAATTATCAATTTATTTATAAATATATTTTCATAAATTATCGTAGAAATTACATAAGTTATGTGATACAAACGTTATTTTTTTGTTAATAGACTACTTACCTTTCTCATTCAATTTTACATGTATTTAAATTTTTCGGTTCGATGAGTCCTATTTTGTATGTGGCACAGGGCCTTCAAAAGTCACGAAGGGGGACGGCCATTGTCTAACATGGTCTTGAAACGAGTCTGATCCTCAGGCCATAGGTGGCTACCGTTTAGCCGCCTCCTTTAAACCACCCGTCAAACCCTAATTGCCGCTATAATAATAATAATAATAATAATAATAATAAAAGAGCCTAACGACTATCCCAAAAATCTCTATCCATATTTTTTGATTAAAAAACAAGTTTTCGCTAATATGTTTTTTTTTCTTTGTTTGCTTTGCTTGCAGTTTAAAGATTTGTTTTCGCATGTTAGCGATTTTTTTCAAAAACAAATTATTTTTGGTTTAATGCTTTTATTACATGTTCATGTTGGTTGTTGTGTGAAGATGAGTCTCCGCTTGCTGTTGGATGTCTTGATCAACAATTTATTATTGCTTTAATGTTTTTTATTTTTTGATCAATTCGAGCTTTCATGATTTTATCGTTCGGATTGTTTGAGAGAGTATTAGAGGATATATTACTAAGCTCAAGCTCGATTTATGAGCTTAAAGTTCACTATAGTTTTAGAGCATGTGCGTTACAAATAGTCGATAAATAAAATATAAATATAATACTCACGAAGAATCATGTAATCTAACGATAATACCACTCGTCTTATTTTCATTTGATAAAACAAATGACTCACAATTTCACCATCCGATAATTTTCATCACATTTTTCAATAGAGAAGTAAAAGAAAAGATTTGTAGGAAAATAAATCACTCGTCATTATATAACGAGACTGTAAATACTTGCAGTCATTTTAGTTTCATTTGGTAGGACCGAATGAATTGTCAAATAGATAAAATAAATGACAACATGAATAATTAATTTTGTGAATACAACGATGACATACTATTAATAAGTGTATGTAAATAATGATTATTACCGTTATTAATCATATCTTGTGCTGTAATGATAGAACGAGAAGAAAACGATAAGAAAAAATTAGATTCCTCATTGTAATAATAGTTATTTAATGTACTTAGTTATGATCATTTTTTATATATTTTTTTGAATTATATTATAAGAAAGAAATGGAAAAAAAAGAGGCAATAAGGAATGGAAACATAGTTTTTTGATGTAATATGTCATTTTTTATAATGAATTATCACATTGTATAATTGTAAACAAATTATTTCATTCCATCGTAATAATAGGTTTTCACTCTCACTTTGATTACAACATACTAGTCATTACGAAATAATTTGTTCATTTTTGATATATGAACCAATCTGATTGTCTTTTAAGTGAGTAAATATGTAATATTATTGATACACAACATAATTGTATTACTTTCTTTAAACTTATTTCATTACTTGATATTGATGCTTTGACATGAAAATGGTAGAATTTCATGGAAATTGTTTATTTTGGCATTTTTTGAATTAATTAATGACGTAGGGTATATTTTTTGGGTTGGTTATTTATACCCCTTAAAAAGCCATTGGTACCCCCCTTCGTACTCCCCTGTTTTTTCGGTTTTTTTATTTTGTTTATGTTATAAAACTGTAAAACGCAGAATTTGGAATGAAAATAATAAAGATTAACAAGTCAAAAGTGTTAAACTGTTAAAAAATACGGAACATAAACTGATAAAAAACTGTGTTGCGACAAAAGATATCAAAAGTACGGAACATTTGTACTTTCGGTGGGTCAGAGGGATACCAATAGTAGCACCCATATTTTTTCTAGTGCAATAATGGTGTTGTGTTGCTTTTGGTTTGGTCAATAACTTTTGTTTTATTTGTATCTTTGTTTGTGTTTCTCTAGTGCGTGTGAGCCCTATCTTTTACTGTATTATTTTTGTTGGAAATTTGAGGTGTCATTGTTTAAGTTGTTTATTTTTTTTTGGAAAGATAATGTATTACTAAAAGCAAGGTCGCAAAAATCGTAAAGGGTATTCGGGTGGTCGATTTTTTTTAGATTGTAATCAGTTTAGACGGGTTAATCGGATTGACATTTCTGAGAAGTTTTGGATTTTCCCGGCGAGTTTTTGGGTATTTTCGGCAATATTTAAAAGAAACAAATTGTAATAGATATAAACGGCATCTAAAAGTGATTAAAACAAGTTTACGGTAAGTTTTGGGCATTTCCGACAGGTTTGACACCGATTTACACAAATAAAAAAAGTTGGTGGTCCAGTAACGTCTAAAAGGCGATTAATCAATCTTAGGCTTTTTTTTCAACACTGACTAAAAGTACAAACAAAAATAATCTATTATATCAACAAGATATATTAAATATAATAGTAAAGAAGATGATACGTAGTTGAGAGTCGATGCATTAGAAACATAGACCTCTTCTTTTCTGTTTGGGACTTCATCCTGTTTTGTGCCTTTTTGAGGTTGAACTTTAGAAGCCAAATGGTGTGTTCTCTACCCTGCAAGGTTCTGTCAACAGCTACCACGTCTTTAACTGCGCTTGCAACTTTTTAAACAAGGACTTCCAAAATAAGCTCACGAAAATCTTGTCCGTGTCACTTACAATGGAATTAGGCAGACCATGTAATTTGTAAATGTTATCTAAGAACAACCGAGCCACTTGAGAAGCATTATAAGGATGAGCCGAAGGTAAGAAGTGGGCTTGCTTTGATAACTTGTCCACCACCATTAGAATGATACTTTTTCCTTGCTAAAGCGGCAATCATTGATTACCACATTCTGCAATTTCGGGCACCCAAATGACAGCTCCACAAGTCCTGCATCTGATTCTCCCGCAAGACCTAGAGACAGATATCTCAAATTACAACCAAACATCCCTATATAACTCAAATCTATGTCACTCGATCCTCCAAGCTTCTGAAAGCAAGTTCTAAGCCGTACTGACTTAGATTTTCTAATCCTTCGTTACTAATGAAAGCTGTATAAAGAACTTCCAAGTTGGGACAATTCTCAATCAACTAATGTTGGTAGTTCCTACCATATACAAATTGGGTATCCAGTTGCGTTATTAGATGTGCAAAAGGAAGAACAATGTCTTTTTGCCCCATGTGATTCAGCGCCAATCACATTCTTGCATTAAAACTTTTTAAAGCGGGTTTGCATAATAGGTTCTATGAGAAGATGTACATTGTAAGGTTATAACTTAGGATATTGATATTGATGTTGGAAAATCAATTTTTGTTACAGGCGTATCGGTTGGAAGTCTGAGTTCTATGAGAATATTAGACGGTATAATATTCTTGAATGAGTCTGAGTTCTTGCAGTTGATTGATTGTTCTTGATATTCTTTATAGCTCATGCGCAAGCTTTTATATTGCCTTAATCACCAAAGACGAGTTAGGCGCACTTGGTAAGAGTGCTAGATGCAAAGACAAGAAATCATAATTGTTGAGGGATAATTATGCAACGTATACAACATGTAGCAGTGTTTTCAACTGGAAATACGGTGTATAGAAATGGACAGTACTCTGTATATGAATGGAGACGCAATAATACTGTCAAAAGCTACCAAGCATCAACAGTTTTCGTTAAGACGAAAAAGCTGTCACTAAAGATAATTCACCAAATGATCTTGTTCAAATACAAAGTTAACATCAAATTACACAAAATTAAAGGTGATCAAGACAAGTAAAATAAAGAACAACAGATCTTCAAAACCCATATCCGTCAATCATTCCTTATATGCATCGATCATACTTTTATCAAACAATCCTTCTTAAAATTTGGCTGATCCTCTTCCAAAAGATAACGACTGTGACGAGGCATACCCTGAACCTGAAAGTACCTTAGAGAAGGTACATTGCACCTAAAGACGTCAAACGCTTCCTTGCTAAAGGGACAATCATTGATTACCAAGTTCTGCAATTTCGGGCACCCAAATGACAGCTCCACAAGTCCTGCATCTGATTCCCCTGCATAGCCTAGAGACAGGTATCTCAAATTACAACCAAACCTCCCTATATAACCCAAACCTATGTCGCTCAATCCTCCAAGCTTCTGAAAGCAAATACTAAGCCGTTCAAGTTTGTTGCAACCAATTAGTAGAGTTCGGATCCCATTGTCTATTACTGAATCTTTCATGCTTACGTCTTTGGTACCTAATACCATACTCAAATCAGACAGGTTTTTCAAATTGATTCCTATAAGTACCATAGCTTCAAAAGTGATGCAAGACAAATTGATATGTAAACATTCCAATTGACTACATCCTAGTGCCAGCGCAAATAAACCTTTGTCTGTAAGCGCCCCCCTTCTATCCATCGCATAAAGCTTGCGCAAGTTTTTGCAATACTGACTTAGATGTTCCATTCCTTCGTTACTAATGGAAGGCGTATAAAGAACTTCCAAGTTGGGACAATTTTCAATCAATGAATGTTGGCGGAGGTGGTGGTGGCGGTGCCTCCTATCATACACAAATTGAGTATCCAGTTGCGTTATTAGATGTGCAAAAGGACGAAAAAAATATTTTTGCCTCATGTGATTCAGCGCCAAATACTTCAGGTTCGGTGGAAGTTTAAAATCTTTATATTTAGCTCGTTGGGCCCTAACATCCAAAGCATTATTATCACCAAATCTACCACCACCAAAATCTTCTAAGTTAACAGCATAGCTAAAGAACTCCACAAGATCAATAAAATTGTAATGTTCGCTTATCTTGACAGATACCAAACTCTGGCTACAATTTTTGGCAACAAGTGCAAGATCTTTCACATCAAATTTAGTAAAGCCCGCTTTATAAAAATTCAGTGATTCAATGCTAGAATTATGCAAAGCCAATTCATGTAACCATTCCCCATCTTTCTCACTAATCGAGCTATTTTCTAAACTCAAAATTCGCAAATCAGTACAATACTTACCAATATATAGCAACCCATCAGTCGAAAACCCTGAACACGAATCAATCTCCAAAACCTTAAGCTTCTCACCACGGGTTCTAGCCAAGAGCTCAAGATCCGAATCATGAACATCCAGAATTTGAAAACGAACTACATTCAAAAGTTTAAACGAAGTAGCGATTTCCTGAACCCATGGTGTGAGATTATGATCCCAGTTGCATGGATTTGACCCTAAATCCACGATATGTGGATTTCCTGCTAGATTTACAAAAACAACATATCCAATCCCGGCGCTGGAGCGACGTATGGGATTTCCTGCTAGAGTTAATGATTCTATAAAGGGAAACCTTTGACGACACCTTAATGGTGTAGCGTAACACAAGTGGACAGTTATGTGCTTACGTGTCTTAGCATCAACATCATAACACGTACGAGAAACCAAAGAAAACGAGTTCCTGTCACTTGCCTCATGAATATGATGCACAACGCAGTCGAACACTGTGTCCATCTTCACCTTATCTTGTGATCAACAGGTTTACAAATGAAAACAAGGTTCTCTTGATCTCTAATCGATGTTCTTGCGTATGTGTTTCGAATGGAAAGATTTTAGCTGTGAACATTGGCAACAAAAATGATCAAATTCTTATATATGCCTTCTTGGAGATCCTTGTTTTGCATTTCCTAGAAAAAAACTAATGTGTTATATGTCAACATCGTTAAAAAACACTTATCAATAATAACATTAGTTTATGTTCAAAGTAGTTTAGTTTGTGAATGCGTGCATTTTATTAGAAACGAGAGTTAGGCTAAACTTATAAAAGTTGTTACACACATCTTCAAGTAACTAAAGTACAACTTGATGTGTTATAAGAAAAGATAGTGACAGACAATTGGGGCATTGCTCCAGTGGTACAAACGTCGGGTTGACCGGTCAAGGGAGGCTTTTGGGAGACATAAACCCATTTGGGCATATATTTCATAAGCTCTAATTTTTCGGCTTATTTTGAGACTGAGTTTATATAAGTTTATTATAATATGATAAGCTTATATAAGCCCATAAGTCTTAAAAATAAGCCAGGAAATTGGGGCTTATGAAATATAAGCCGAAATCAAATTTGATGGGCTTATATTTTATAAGCCCCAATTTTCTGGCTTATTTTGAGAGCCGGAGGCTTATATAAGTTTGTTATGATATAATAAACTTTTATAAGCCTCTAAGTCTCAAAATAAGCCATAAATTTAAGGCTTATGAAATAAGCTTATGTTTCGTATGCCGAAACAAACACCCCCTAACTCCAACATGCATGTTATGTACAATGATTCTAAAATTAATATACAAGTTTAGATTATTATTTATTATTACCTCAATTAAAGCGTTGATCTAAAGATTTTGATCAGGCGGGAGTGACGATGATGCCCAATTTGTCTTACCAGGCAGGAAGGGAGGAAGGAACACATGTCAAATATTCATTTTACTAAGTTTAGTACTCACTTGTTTACTTGTTTACTACGGGGTTAATGACATGTAATAGCAAGATATATTCTCATTTGTTTCATTATTGGATATCAATCCTAAAAAGTATCATAATACCCATTTAATTTTGCTTGTTTTGTGTAGATATCAGCAAATTGATCTTTTTACCTACAAAATCCACGTCACATGACACATGTACATGTCACGTTATTTTTTGTATCGTTGAGTTACATCTAAGCCACCTAATACACATTATAAGTGTTCTTCCCCCAATTGAAACACATACAACCCTAACACTAAATTAAAACATGTCTTCATTTTCTTCTTCTTCGAAAACCCCCAAATTAAAGAACAAAATGGGTCAATTTCTTTGTGACCGTAAAAAACCATTGCCCTTGGTTCTTCGAAAAGCCACAACTTTGACCAACCCTGCAAGACGATTTCTTTGCTGCCCTCATCCAAGTGTAAGTCGTTTCTTGTTAAGATTTGATTTTGGTTTGGGTTTAATTTTGACTTTTGTTCTTGCTTTAATTTTGACTTTAAATTTAGTGGTCTGGAAATCAGTGTGATGCTTACTACTTTGTTGATGATGAATTGCCAAGTGATTACTACAAATATGAGATGTATAATTTGATTCAACAAGCTGGAAGACAAAATAAACAAAAGCATCCTACTGATAACACACAGATTGCAGAAATAGGAAATGAGATGCATTTGTTGAACACACAGATTGCAGAAATGGGAAATGAGATGCATTTGTTGAAGGCTGAATTCATGAACATGGAAAAGAAACTCAAGGAGTGTAGAAAGAATGTTGTGTTCTATAAGAGAGTTGTAATGGTCATGTTAGTGTTTGTCATTTTGTACTTAGTGAAATGAATTGTAATAGAAGCAACTTGAACTTAGTGAAATGAAATAAAATGTTGTCTTTTTCTTGGTCAAAAGATATGGAATAGCAGCAAATTTAACTTCATTCATGTCTTGATGTTTACAAAATTAGTGGATCATTTCCACTAGTTACTCCATCCAATACATAAAAGTACTACAAACCAAGTTTGACCATACTCAAAAGCAACAACCATAATACATAAATCCTATTACATAAATCCTAATACATAATATTTTCATTCATTACTAATGTCAAATGCATTCTCTGCTGTTGAACCTGTTTCATGTTCATCAAACTGAAATGGTTTTTTCCATTTGTTCAAAAGGATCCTCTGTGATGGTCTTCTCATTCTTAAACCTCTACTCAAAACAGATTCTTAAACATTATCTTTCATTTGTGCAGGTTCTTCATTTGCATTAGTAGGTTCTTGAACAAGTTCTTCCTCTTGAACATTCTGTCCAGGATCTTCATCTTCATTGACATGTTCTTGAACATTTGCTTCTTGAACAAGTTCTTCCATGTGCACAAGTTGTTCCATCTATCCAGGATATGCATTTGCAGGATCTACATTTACTTTCTAACAAGATTGCATTACACATAAACTAAATGTTTGATACACTTATAAACCATTAATTAATTTTAAAGAAAGCAAATTATTACCTCATTTTGTCCACTATCACTAGCAGTTGCATCCATTCTCATCCTCTTTAGTGCACTTGTTGCACTCTCAAACCCACTATGACCACCCTTTTTCCCCCTTTACTTCTTACTTCCTTTGGTGGTGGATCAACTGTTTCATTCTTGCATCCTATTTTAGTATGCCCTTTCTGATAGCAGTTGCTACAAGTCATAGTTCTTCCAAATCTAGATACCCTATAAGAGTTGGAATCATTTACCTCACTTGGATGCTTTTGTCTTTTTCATTTAGGCTTGCCTGGCATTGTTCTCTTCTTAGGAGGCATTGGAGGTGGAAGTCCACTTTTAACCCACATTGATTGTCCACCAACAGGTAAAATGAAACTACTATAACTGTTTTGCCATGCTCTTTTACTACAACATTCAGAAACACCATCAACAGGATCCTTCATCAGAAATGCATTGGCTACTACACCATGGATACAGGGTATCCCAGTCAAATCCCACAGTCTACATGTACATTTGTGAGTTTCCAAGTTTACACCATAGCCTTCATTTAGCTTCTTAATCTCAAACTCTCTATAACCACTAGGAAACACTTCCCACAACCTAAGATAGTCTTTTAATTTTTCAAGTTCTTTTCTAACAGATGGGGTTATTATATCAGTTAATCCCCTAGCTTTATCAGACATTATCAGTAACCTTTACATCAAATAAATCCTAATATCTTCAAGCATGGTAATAACAGGCTTACCTCTTTGATTTACTATTGCAGCATTGTAACTTTCACAAATTCCATTCTTAAATGCCCCACAACTCCTATCCATCTGAAAGATAGCTCTGCTCTATGTATTTGGGTCCCTTTCTACCAACCATTGATGAGCCTTTTCATTGAGGTTCCTTAGTAGTCTTATTTTCTCATCAAACACATGTTTTAAAGTAGCTGAAGCTATCCCCAAAATAAACTTTTAAAGTGAAGTCCTGGCCAACTTTTCTTCAAGTTTGCATAGATGTGCCTGACACGTTGTCTATGTTCTGCCAATGGTAATCATTCCCTTACTGCTTCTTTAAGACCCTGTCCAAAATAAAACAAGCTATATGTTAGATTACTTATCTAATACAGATTACAACATGATGATAACTTAGCTAATACCTTATGTCCATTTGAAATTATAGTCATAATAGCTCCTCTATTAAGATTCAGGTCATCACCAAGAGATACAAGGAACCATAACCAGTTGTCTTTATTTTTCACATTTACTATAGCCCACGTAATCGGGAACATATGGTTATTGGCGTCTCAGCCTATAGCTGTTAACAACTCTCCCTTAGTAGTCCCTTTCAAGAAACACCCATCCACACCAATCACTATTCTGCAACCCTTATTCCATCCATCTTTCAATGCTACATTAACATAAATACACATATGACTATACAGATTAACAATTTTTGAAATAAGATAACAGCCTTGCAAAATGTTAAAACTAACCTTTAAAGCATACATAGAACCTTTTGAAGTAGGTTTTACTACCTGAGACTTCATCAACATCAAGCTTAACAGTTGATCTGGGGTTGGTTTTTAATAATTGGTCTCTGTAGTCCCATAGTTTACCATAATGTTCTATTAACCCACCTTTAAAATCATATAAAGCTCTTTGTTTGCCCTTCTAACTTGTGCTAAGCTGACATTGATCAAGAATTTCTCCCTAATAGAAGCTTGTAAATCTATGTAACTTATCTTAGGGTTACTAATAATCTCCCTAACATAATGCTTTGCAATCCACTTGTACATGACTAATGTCCTAAAAATCAAAGACCCTAGCATAATTATGTTCTGGAATTAGTGTCTTTATCTGAAATGATGCCTCATTTTGCATCCATGGACCCCATAACCAAAACTTGCAGACATTATCTGATGTTTTCCTTTTAGTTCTTTTCTCAGAAGGTGACTTTGACAGCTTAATTCCTTGTTTAGTCCACTTCATGTTACCCTCTACAGCCTTCTCTTTACAAGGTGACTTTGATAGCTTAATTCCTTGTTTAGTCCACTTCTTGTTACCCTCTGTAGCTTTACTACCCTCTGCAACTTTCTCTTTACCTTTAGCCTTTGCAACATTTTCTTTACCATTACCCTTTGATACATTCTCTTTTATGCCCTTTCTACCTACTTTACTAGTACACCTTCCCTCTTTAACATTCCTACCACATAAAACAAGTAATGATTTATAATCATTCCTTTTGTACCAAAATTGATAGCCGTTAGCTACACCATAATTAGCCAACATAATCTTCATCTTTTCATGGTCTTTAAATTTCATTCCTAATATGGGAACATATCTTTCTAGGGTTGGTCTAGATTAGGATCCTATTCCAGATTGTACTTTATAAATAGGATCCACGCTTTGATCCTCTATTTCATCTTCTACAAGTGCATTTGCATCCCCTTCATTTGTACCAAATGTGTTCCGAGTGGTTTTCTTAGGATCTGTTTTGCATAAACAATTTAAAAAAGGATCACTTGTGCACCTATTTGGTATGATAACTTCATTCATGTCTTGATGTTTACAAAATTAGTGGACCATTTCCACTAGTCACTGCATCCAATACATAAAAGTACTACAAACCAAGTTTGACCATACTCAAAAGCAACAACCATTATACATAAATCCTATTACATAAATCCTAATACATAATATTTTCATTCATTACTAATGTCAAATGAATTCTCTGCTGTTGAACCTGTTTCATGTTCATCAAACTGAAATGGTTTTTTCCATTTGTTTAAAAGGATCCTCTGTGATGGTCTTCTCAGTCTTAAACCTCTTCTTAAAACAGATTCTTAAACATTATCTTTCATTTGTGCAGGTTCTTGAACATTATCTTCCATTTGTGTAGGTTCTTCATTTGCATTAGCAGGTTCTTGAACAAGTTCTTCCTCTTAAACATTCTGTCCAGGATCTTCATCTTCATTGACATGTTCTTGAACATTTGATTCTCTAACAGGTTCTTTCATGTGCACAGGTTGTTCCATCTGTCCTAATATGCATTTGTAGGATCTGCATTTGCTTCCTAACAAGATTGCACTACACATAAGCTAAATGTTTGATACACTTATAAACCATTAAATAATTTTAAAGAAAGCAAATAAATACCTCATTTTGTCTACTACCACTAACAGTTGCATCCATTCTCATCCTCTTTAATGCACTTGTTGCACTCTCAAACCCACTATGACAACCCGTTTTCCCCTTTACTTCTTACTTTCTTTGGAGGTGGATCAATTGTTTCATTCTTGCATCCTTTTTTAATATGCCCTTTCTGATAGCAGTTGCTACAAGTAATAGTTCTTCCAAATCTAGATACCCTTTGAGAGTTGGAAACATTTACCTCACTTGGATGCTTTTACATTTTGCCTTTAGGCCTGCCTGGCATTGTTCTTTGCTTAGGATGCATTGAAGGTGGAAGTCCACTTTTAACCCACATTGATTGTCCACCAACAGGTAAAATGAAACTACTATAACCGTTTTGCCATGCTCTTTTACTATAGCATTCAGAAACACAATCAGCAGGATCCTTCATAAAAAATGCATAGGCTGCTACAGCATGGATACAGGGTATCCCAGTCAAATCCCACCGTCTACATGTACATTTGTGAGTTTCCAAGTTTACACCATAGCCTTCATTTAGCTTCCTAATCTCAAACTCTTTATAACTACTAGGAAACACTTCCCACAACCTAAGATAGTCTTTCAAATTTTCAAGTTCTTTTCTAACAGATAGGGTTATTATATCAGTTAATCCCCTAGCTTTATCAAACATTATCAGTAACCTTTGCATCAAATAAATCCTAATATCTACAAGTATGGTAATAATAGGCTTTACCTCTTTGATTTACTATTACATCATGGTAACTTTCACAAATTACATTCTTAAATGCCTCACAACTCCTATCCATCTGAAAGAAAGCTCTGCTCCATGTATTTGGGTCCCTTTCTACCAACCATTGATGAGACTTTTCATTGAGGTTCCTTAGTAGTCTCCTATTTCTCATCAAATACATGTTTTAAAGTAGCTGAAGCTACCCCCCAAAATAAACTTTTAAAGTGAAGTCCTGGCCAACTTTTCTTCAAGTTTGCATAGATGTGCCTGGCACATTGTCTATGTTCTGTCAATGGTAACCATTCCCTTACTGCTTCTTTAAGACCCTGTCCAAAATAAAACAACAAGACTTATCTAATACAGATTACAACATGATGATAACTTAGCTAATACCTTGTGTCCATCTGAGATTATAGTTACAGTAGCTCCATTATTAAGATTCAGGTCATCACCAAGAGATACAAGAAATCATAACCTGTTGTCTTTATTTTCCACAGTTACTACAGCACACGCAATCGGGAACATCTGGTTATTGATGTCTCGGCCCATAGCTATCAACAACTCTCCCTTGATAGTCCCTTTCAAGAAATACCCATCAACACAATCACTAGTCTGCAACCCTCATTCCATCCATCTTTCAATGCTACATCAACATAAATACACATATAGCTATACCGATTAACAATTTTTGAAATAAGAAAACAACCTTGCAAAATGTTAAAACTAACATTTGAAGCAGACATAGAACCTTTTAAAGTAGGTTTTACTACCTGAGACTTCATCAACATCAAGCTTAACAGTTGATCTGGGGTTGGTTTTTAATAATTGGTCTTTGTAGTCCTATAGTTTACCATAATGCTCTATAAACCCACCTCCAAAATAATAAGCTCTTTGTTTTGCCCTTCTAACTTGTCCTAAGTTGACATTGATCAAGAATTTCTCCCTAATAAAAGCTTGTAAATCTCTATAACTTATTGTTAGGTTTAAGAAAAAGACTCGGTCACCCCAGGTATTTTCATGTTTAGCATAGCTCGTAGTTTTGTTAGTAATCGTATGATTTATGGTGTTGGGTCGGGTCTTTACCCACTGTAAGCCCACACCATAACCCGTTTTATGGGCATTTTGTAAGACATATTTAAACCCTCTCCACACATGGAGAGGGTGTTGGTTGAATCATTTTACACACTTTTACACACACAATTTAGTGTGTTTTTCTCTAGTTTTCTGCCAACCATATCTCTCTCTCTCTAACTTTCTCTCTCTAGTTCATGTTTGTGTGAAATATAGGAACTTACAATTGGTATCAAGAGCCATGGGTGGATTAAGTGGTGTTTGTGGTGTGCTTACTTGAGCTTATTTTCGGCTTATTTTTAGATTTTTTTTTTCAAATATATTTTTTAATTCTTCCGTTTAAAATAGATTACTTAGGATCTGTTGTTGTACTCTATGTTGTGAAATATAACATTGGGCTTTTGACAAAAATATTGGGTTGTGTTCACTGTTTGTATTCGTCACTGTTTATCAAGATAGATTTGGGTCGTTTGTTATAACACATTTGGTGTGTGTTATCAAGTTTAGTGATTAATTTTATGGTTATTAAGTTTTTTTGGGACTCGCTTATTTTCTTTGGCTTATTTTGATTTTGGGCTTAAGTATGTCAAGATGATTTTGGGCCTATCAACAATATTGTGCTAAACTTCTTCAAACACGCATTTTAGCACACCACTGTTTCATTTTAGCTTATTTTAGTAACTTTTTCAGGGCTTATTTTTCTGGTTAAAAGAGCTTATTTGGAGTGCTTATCTTAGTGCTTATTTCTAAGGTTTACTAACGTAGCTTATTCTTGGCTGCGTTTTGTGTTTCAAGGGGACAAGAGAGTACCAAGTGATAACGACTCATTGAAAGTGACTTGTGGTCCTAAAAAGTACGTACTGCGTTTTGTCCCTACAGGTTGCGTTTTGTGTTTTCTTTTTTTTCAGGTTACATTGCGTTTTGCCTTCAAGGAGTTGCGGTTTGTTTCTTCAAAGGTTCTTGCGTTTTGTTACATAGGCATTGAGATTTTCCTGAGTGAAGACCTTTTTGCAAGCAAATACAACCGTTATGCTGCCAAAAATTTCCTAACGTTGCGTTTTGTATAAAGACAAATTATGTTTTGTCCGAGAAAAGGATTGCGTTTTGTGTCTTGCGATTTGTGTTTGACAGGGATAACAAAGCTTTGCGGTTTGTGTCATTTTCTAAATTGAAACTATACTCGAGTCTGCAATATATGCACGTGTAACATATTGATGGTAGGTTAAACGTTTAAGATTCGTGTTGTTTCGGCCCCCTCCTTTGGCTCGGCTCACCCTTTGGCTCCAAGTTTTCTTTGACTCCACTCCTAACTCATTTGGCTCCAAGATAACTCCTTTGGCTCTAAGCTTAGTCCTTCCTATAAATACCATCCATATTTCATTTCTCATAAATTTTACACACACTAGCTAAACTCTTGCAATTTTCTTTCCTTCCTTTCTTTTGTACTATAACCGAACACACACACACTTGGTTAAGTGTTTGTTGTGTGTTTGACTTGTCAACCAATACAAAAACTAGTACTTGGGATCCTCTTTAAATAACCATAATATACACACAATAGGGTTCTATTCTTTTCAAGCCACCAAGTATTTTTCTTTCTTCCTTGGTCATTCCCCCTCACCCACGGCACACAACACACCCTTAATAGGGTTTTCCATATCTTTGATTCTCCTTCAAGATCTAGTGTTCATAGCTATTATTCAAGGTTATTTAAGTTATGAATGGCAAGTGTTGGTTCATTTGTTTAAGGGTTTTTGTTCAAGATCTATAGTTAGGGTTTCAAATAAATTTGGGAGTTTTGCAAGATCTTGGAGTATGTTATAGATCTAGTGTTCAATCTTATTCCTTTATCATTTGTAAGCTGTTTCTTGAACCTCCTTTTGATTTCTTTATTTATCTTATGCTTTTGGTTTAAATATATTTGTTTGTGCTAGTCTGCCTTAAATAACAAGATGACGCATGAACTAGTTATATTTTTATGGTTCTTTAATTTACATATTGTTTTGATTGTGAGTATGAGTGACCTTGTGTGTTGCTACAAAGATGGTGATGAGATTAGAGTAGTTTTAATGATGGTGGATTAGTAGTGAATGGAGACTAGGTCAGATTAGGCACTATTGTGAAGTTTAGATGAATTTTTAGAAGCGTTTACGAAAAATAAGGTTGCTGATCCGAATTTGTTTTAGGGTTTTGGGCGACTTAAAAATGTTTTCATTAGTCAAGAAAGGTAAGTTTTTTGGATAGCTCGTTTCGTATAGATATAGATAATTTTTCATATAGCGAACAAACGACCGAGTTACGCTCAAATGAAACCTAAAACATTTTTCGGCAAAACGATTTTTATACGATCAGATCAGGAACGAAAATGACCATTTTGACCCCTTTCAAGTCCGTTTCGACCAAAGTGTAAAACCCAAACATGGCCTAAAATTACATTTCCCTTCCAAAGTCGCGAAAGTTGTGTTAAAAAAGCTTTATGAGTGAGATAGACCTAATTTTCGTCAAGTTATTTTCGGACATATTGTTGGGAATTTTAGAATTCATGAAGGACTGACTGTGACGATAAACGGACTTAAATTTTAATGAGTTGGCACAGATGGAAAACAAGACCAAGATATGCTAAAGAAGGAAACAAGACCAAGATTAATGTTGATTGAAATTAACATTAATGTTGAAGATATAGATTAGTCAAACATTAATGTGATGATTAATGTTAATTAATTAGTTTCCTAATTGTATTATGTTTTCTTTTGAAACAATAGGGACCAAATTGTTATTTTCACAAGTGTAAACTCTAATCCCTCTAGTATATAAAGAGGCGGTAAGGGTATTTGTTGGAGGCGACCTTTTCCTTCACTCACATTACGCACGTGTAGGTTTACACACTTTTCATCCATCTGTTGTTGCTTCAAGGTTGTAGTACTACCCTTCTCTAATTTTAGTGGTTGAGATTGTATTAATATTTTGAAGGCTTGTTTTTATTTACTTGTTACTTATAAGATATTAAGAATAGTTTATCGCATACGATCTTTGTATTGTTCATTGCTTCTAGTCTTTTTTAAATTCTTTTCTTCAATGTGTATAAGAGCCTCGTTTGAGAAGCTTTGATGAGAAGAACCCACATTTTACAATTTGGTGGCAGTGAAGAAATATGCATGCATAACTAACAGGTACCAAAAATGTCCTCTTGGTTGTGATTCTAAATTAAATGATCTTAAATAATATGTATAATTAATCCTTGATAGACTTTATAATGATTGTTATATTTAAAGTTCAAGCATATCAGAATGATGGTTTAAAACTTTAGAATCTAACAAGCATGGTACTATAATAATCAGTTAGGCTATGAGTGGAAAAGAGGTAGGGTTTTGCAAGAAGATTTGGAAAATAGGTATAATGGAGTTAAAATATTCTGAAAAATTCATATGCTGAGTTAAAAATGGAAAACAAGATTTGCAGCTAATTTAGATGATTTCTTTTGTCCAGGTTTAATACAATGGAAAGAATCTTCTAAAAATTAGACTAAAATTGGATAGATAATTATATGTCGGTGAAATCAAAGCTAGGTTTTGGGATACAAGGATTATACAGGGCCAATAAATAAAATTGATTATCCTGAAATTGCATTGTATTTTTGTTCACGAAAAGAAGCGGATGGTATAAACACTTTATTATCAAGAAATGTTTGGTTTGTCAAAAAGGCAGGAAGGAATGAATGTTGTTCCCTACACCCATCACGGGATTTTCATGCCTTCCTCAAAACCAAACTGACATTGATGAATCAAAAATGACATATGGTTAAAAAGTCTTGTGAGTCCATTTCCACTGCTGAGTGGTTTTGCCTAAAACCTGCTGTTTTTGAACTATAACAAGTGAAAATGTCGTGTGAATGTCTAAGTTAAGTGCTGAATCACCATGAGTTTATTCCTCGCAATTGTTTGTTCTAAAATAAAATTATGTTTAAGAAAACAGATAAACTTTAGGAAAAAACAATAAGTCTCCTAGAGTAATCAAAGAGGATGGAATGTTGTTGAATCAAAGTTAGGAGATAATTTTGAGTTCAAAAATAAAGCTTGCTATGTTTGTGGTAGTTTTGATCACTTGCAGCACACCTGTAAACATAAGAAAAAGATGAATAAACAAGAACAGGTTAAACCAATATGGAATAAGTCAAGACATGTGAATCACCAGAACTTTGTTCAAAAACCCTTTCATAATGATATACATTCTAATTACAACAGTTGTATACAAGAATGTTAAGGGTACAAGATATGATTCTTCTATAACAAAAACAAAGGTGATATCCGGTTTAAGGCCTTAGCCTAAGTGGGTTTCGGAAACCAAAACAAGCTGTTTTAGAACATGTATCCAAATTGTCTAGAGCATCAAAAGTTTTAACCAGATATGATTATGTTGATGTCTATGGAAGATTCAAGTCGGTTCTGGCTTGGGACTTCCAAAAGCACTAATCCTTTCTTGTCTTGTGTATCCTGTATAATTAAAAAAAAAAGTTTTATGTCTGCTTGTTCGATTCATTCTTGATTGTTGGGAAATTGTTTATTGCCTACTGTTCTTCTTTCCTGCTTTACGTGTTCTGCTGGTCTTCATCAGGTTCCTTAATGTTGGTCATATAGTGTAGTGAATCTTGGTAGTGGATTTAAGTCGTGTGTTTATAGTTGAATATTACGTTGTTTGCCAAGGAAACCACACAGAAACTTTACATTCTTGAGTTAGTAAAGGTGAATACCATTTATGTTGCTGATTTTATGGGAATCGTGAAAAGGTGCGTGATTTGTGGAAGAAGTAACACACAAATATGGGGACAAGAATTATATTGCTGCCTGATTTATTTCTTGGGATTGTTATATCATAATCTTTACTCACGATTCGTAGTATATAGTAGATAATATATTGAATGCGTATATTGGAAGGAAATGTGATAATGCTTGAATATCTTCCATTGGTTGTGTTTTTTGTTGGAAGTGTATATTGCGTGAATAAGTGGTGAGAGTAATATTTGCGTGATTATATTTCTCTATTATTAATATGGTTATGTGGTGTTTGATCCTTGAATATATGGGTGGTTATGTACCCAGCATATATGTTGAAGGTGCGAAAATATAGGGAGTTTGTTACAATGCATATTTGAATGAGTGATATGGTAGAGTTATTTTGGACATGATTTTATATGGGGAAACCCTAATCATAGGGATTTTGTTTATTATTTGAATAACTTCCTTATATTCTGGTCTTGCTACAATGTTTTGTTGCCAGTTTGTTTGTGGGTAAAGTGTTACCTGCTGCCAAAAAGGATAGACGTTGTATAAGGTCAGCTCATGACTTATTATGAAATTCCTGCTGGCTCATGTAAAAGTTCCATGTGGTACTAGTTGGTTGATCCTGATTGATTACATATTCTCGATTCATGCTGCTCATAATTTATTTCTGCTGGTAACGATCATGTTTCTGCTGGATATATTGTGTGTCTGCTGATCATTCTTCATTCCTGCTGGTTGTGTCGGTTCCTAATGTCCATATTCTGCCAGAATAGTGTTCGATTCCTATGGTCAGAGTCTATTTATTACTGCTGTTAGTTATTGATTCTGGTAGTACACACTTATTAGCAAACCCTAAAGCAGATTCTAACCGAATGCCTGTTGGACCAAGGCAAAAGGTCCAATTTCCAAAAAGGCAAAATACACAAGAATGAATCAATTTAGAAAGATCTCGGAAGAGATTTAACAATAAAATATAAATTAAAAAAATGTCTATATTTATTATTTCCCGGGTAGTATGTCCCAACGAGGCATTGCATTGAAAAGGATCCTCGGTTTCGATGGAAATTTTGAATGATGGAGAATTATGATGGAAGCAATGATATAATTACAACTAAAATTAATAATAAAAACTAATTAATTCTACGGGAACAAAATATAGGAAATGGGGATCTTAAAAACTTCGGGAATCAAAATTAGTTTTAGGGAAATCCTAAAATTAAAACCTACACTAAAATACGGGGAACAGCGATAAGGTATCGGCGAAACCTAAATACTAAAATTAGAAAATAAATAGCTAAATAAATTAAAATCCAAAATTTAATTCTAATTAACTTAATTTCGAAAAATAAAGAAAACTGAACAAAAACGGAGGTCGTTTGAATGTTAAAACGAAAAGCAACGGTAATAACGCACCCCGGTTAAAACGGGTATAAGACTGAAATTTAAGAAAATTAAACCTTTATACTAAATTTTATATTTTTCTAGACAACTACAATGTCAAAAGAAAATTTTATAAAAAAAGAAATATATTTTTTTATTAATTTTTGGGTTTTTTATGAATTTTTAAAGATTAATACTACAATTAACTAACCTAAGAAAATAGAAAAAGACAAAAAATAATATTATATAAAAATTTGAAAAAATAAAATTAAATAAAGAAAAAGTTAACAATTCTAAAAATAATAAAAATGGCCCAATATTTTTATGGTTTAAATAAAAAGTAATAAATAATTAAAATTAAACCTAATTTATATAAATTAATATTAAATAAACTAAACTAAAGTTAACTTTGGGGACTAAACAGTTGAAAAGGACTCAAAGACAATCGGGGGTTGAGGTACGGCTTATAGCTGGTAACAGGCTAAAAACTAACCACAGGGACTAACAGAGGTAAACTACAAAAGAAAACAATTACACAATTGGTCCCTGAGCTGGACCCCGCGATTGCCAAGGTAAGTCCAAACAGCTTATTATCAAAAAAGCTTATAAAAGAAAAACTTGTAAAGGGGCTCAAAGGGAGCATTTTTATAAAAGGTGATATGCTGTAGTGTGAAATAAATAAGACTAGAAATGTGAGCTTTATGGCTGACAGAAACTTAATCAAGCTTATGAGCTTATTCTTACTTTTTTTTCTGATTTTAAGCTGCAAAATAAGGCTAGAAAAACTATGGCATAGCTCCTAGGCCTAAGGGTACCCTAAAACATAATCTTATATAATTACAATCCCTAAAAATAATTCTAACAAAAATTAAAAAATCTAAAATCTAAAATTTATAAAAGTGAAAACAGAATAAAAAATTTAACTTTTAATCCTATAAATAGCTAACTAAATAAATCAATAAAAGTATAATGATTTTGGTTATTAAATACAACTAATAATCTATAAATAAAATCTAAAAGATCCTATATCAAAAAACAAACATAATTTACAAAAGATTGCATAAATCTAGTTGCTCATCACCATTTTAAATAACATCCTATGCCCTTACTCTCTCCTTTCCCTCTTTCGCCTCCTCCTCCCCTCTTGATGTATAACCTGTTGCATACGCATGGTACTGTTCGCACCGTCCACTCCCACTCCTAAACTACAAACACCCTCATATCGCCTCAGCATACAGAGAAAACTCACAAAAAGATCACCTTAACTACAAAGTCCACACAAGAAACCAAAAAATCTATGATCATCACAACTCTCATACCAAACAACTCAACTCCCATCTCGAACAACAAAACAATGAATCAAAAACGTCAAAAATCATGTCAAAACAACTCTATCAACTATTCCCTCCCACCCTACCCTCATATACCATCAACTAAACCACAAAACTACACAAACCTTAACATATCAACACCACCCAAACTATCTTCCCAAACATATAAAATCCCCAACCCATACCATCAATAACCAAATCCAGACACCACCTCAACTGCAACACCAAACCAACAAAAACAAAATAACGACAAATCATGTACTACACCCACCCCCCCAGTTCCACCTCCCAACCCCCACATCAAAACAAAAAACACCACCAACCACCAACCCCCCACCATTACAGGGCTCAAGATAACAAAGTACGTGTTAATACTAACTAGACTGTGTGTGTCCATAACACGTGTACCTCAGACCCCCCACCACTATCATGTCCGCTCATCCTAATACCTCTTCTCACTCGCTCCTCCCCCAATCGTACACACCCCCTCCTCTCCCGTGTCCAACATAGACTCTATCCCTGTATAGACACCCCTCATAAACGTCAGTCTACACATTAGAGAAAGTGAGAACTCACACTACACTCTCGACATCCTGTCCCTGTCAAGTGTGTTGGTGTCCATCTAGACTCCACTCTACTGTCCAGATGATGCACTACCACCTCTATTGTGCCTCATATACTGAGAGAGATCACACTGAGTAAATTGTGAACAGAACACCCAACGCTAGACAAGTGTCCTCCGCCTACGAGAGACAGCCCCCATATGGTCTACACTCACCCCCCACTCCAAATATGAGAGACCACCTTTCTCATACACTCCTGATACCCTCCACAACCCCTCGTGACCCCTGCTTATCCCTATGTCCGAATCAGACATCACTCTGCGCACACAGAACCCTGTGACACACACCAATTCCAACTACCAACCGTGCTGTCACCCCCTCCTACCCAGTCACAGTAGAGTGTCCTCGCATATATTAAACCTCTGTGCCACAACATCACAGTCTACTATTATCTGTACACTGACTCTATGACAATACAAATCGTGTATCAAGAACGTACATCCTCGTATTATCCCTCTAAGACCTCATCTGTGTACCATTGAAGTGACCGCCTTCTCTAGTATCAATCATAGTCAATAAATCTACCCTCCAAGGTTGTATGCCCTCCACGTAGTGAGATTAAAATCACCACCTCGCTCCTTTATCTAAAAACCCCTTTACAAAACCTTATACACTCAACCCCCATCCTAGAGTTGTCATCCTCGCTCAGTTGTGCCCCACCTATATAGATAACTGTATACAGATCCTCCTCAAATCATTATCAACTCTACTCCTCTTACTATGATCAGACGACACACACCAAGAGATCGTTGTGCATCTACACCCCCCCTCATGTCATCGTAAAATCGTACGAGAGACTCTACATCAACGTCGATCTAACAGAATCAAAAAAGACTCTTGTATACACATAAAATACTACATGTTCTGTTTATGTGTGGCCTCAGACGTGATGTAAGAACATCACAGACTGTGTAATAACGTGAATCACACAGAAACTATAACTCCCTAGTAAAACCCCCAACAACACCCCTATAGAACTCCTATGTCCCTACAACATAGGAATACGCTCTCTCTGAGAAGACCAACCATAATAAGAATAATCTCAAATTACGCTAAGAGTGATAGAGAGTGCCTAATGTGATCTAAACTAACGTGACTCTATATCGCTTATCACACCATAGTCACCTCCCCACACCGAAGACTCCATCACTAGTATCACATGATATTTGGCAGATTTGTGCAAGTAAGTTCACTCTCACATACTTCAAATCTCGAGTAGACCACTCGCAATGCTCGTGTTACTATCTGTCCACCTGTCTCACCTGTCAGATGTTTTAAGCTCATTAGCTAGTCAGAATCTGTATCCTATAGATCGTGCTCTATGTGTATATGTGTGTGAGTAAATAACTCTTATAACTTGTTCAATCTACCTTTGTCACACCATCCAATCATCCAAAGTGTATATAACCCAGAACCGTGACACGCTCTCCCGCATACAGTTGATTTCAAAGAACCCATAAAAGATAGTATTCCGTTCGACCACACCTCGATAAATGTGTGAGCTATGTGATAAATACTAGATTCTCTCTAATCATCATCTGCGCTCTTTATAACTCCCGTCTGCCATCTCTCATACCAAAAATCACAGTTGTTGTCTGTAATAGAGACTTGTGATGTGCCCTCATCTGGTCACACTCTGCAGAATACTATATCAGACGCGCTCTAGAAAACTTCCAATTAATCGAGTATATGTCTAGAAGTTCCAATGATAATCAAAACTCTGTCCTCCTTAGTCGTTTGTCTCGGATTGTTGTGTGTGTCTATTGTGTTGCCGGTAATTTGTCTGCGTCTTGTGTGAAATTCCATCATCCTACATAGAAACATGTATAGAGTGATATAGTCCTCTTTGTTGCCTATAGAAGTGTTTAATAGAGTCAGACTGTCATCCACATAGTTTATTTTGTAGTCCTCCTATCGCACAACTCATTGTAACCATACACGTGTTCAAGAAGATTGATATCAACGTTCGTGCTCACTAACTAGTGTGTGTTTGAGAGATCCATCTCCTAGAGAGACGCTTATCTACTGTAGATCACAAGAAGATATGTGCTCCTCATATGTAGCAAAGTGTCCCCCCTCGGCATCTCTCTCCCCCAGACACACTCACGTTAGATGCCTTGCACACATCCTGATATGACCCTCAAATAACTAGAAAATACTAAAGTTATACTCTAAGAATCTCATAGAAAATAACTATATCCATTGAGTCCAAAGAATATTACTTGTTCACGTGTGTCTCTCCCATTAAATCTATGATGTGTCTCACAAGAATTCGCATCTAAGTAATAGTGTTTACTAATCCCCACTCAACACACCTCTCCACCTAGTGTATCAAACCCTTCTATCCTTCCCAGAGAGAAAGTGTATAATCCTGTTTGTGTCATAGAGATCAATACTGTGTGATCATTGTAACGACATCCCATTACACGTGTACCCATCTGTCACTACAATCACCTCTCGTACCCGTCACAGATATATACTACCACCGTTTCCAAACGCAATGTGAAGCATGTAGTGTAGTGTGTGTCAATGTCTTCCAGTGACGCACACCTACCTAGTGACTCGACTAAGTGTCATCACAATCCATATCTAATATAAAGACTATCATAAACACATGAATGGTTGTGGTGCTCTACATCACCTCACATGTGCTCAGTCCCCTCTTTGCTACCTCAGTGTATGTAAAGAGTCACTGAGACACATGACGAGTGTGCATCCAGTAAGAACATATCTAAATCTCCTCTCAACCTAAAAACTCTTACGAACTCGATACTCATACACGTACATCTAAACGTGTATAAAATATTACATCACTAGTATGTATTACCTGCACATTACCTATAGATCTATGATGCGTGACTCAAATACCTGAAATGTAGATAGCTCGATAGAACTTGTCACAATTGCTGCCTCCTCGCGACACCTAAAAGAAGACACACATGAGAACAATCATACATTCATATCAAGAGAGTCCTAGACTGAATAGTATCTCCTTCCACCTATCTACAGCGCCCAACCAAACTATAAAATTTACTCAATAATTATCTACAACACTCTCAATCTACACATCTACATAAACACAAAATAGTCGAACAAAAATTAATTATAATAAAATCGGGCTAATGGTCTAAAAATGCATCGAAGTATCCCGGTTTTTCTTTTGTAGGCATTCATCTTTTAATTATTCTTTTGTGTGCCCGGAATATGCTAATCCTCCTATTGTAGCCATGATTAGTAAAAAGTTGACGTGACAAGATTTTAATACACTTTTCCAGTTTTGACTCTTTTCCAATGTTATATATGGCCCCTATACTTTATTCTTTACAAAATCCACCCCTTTAACCCAATGATTCAATCTCTTCTTCTTCATCTTCCATTCAACCTCTTCCACCACCATCACACCACCATACCTCCTCCTCCCAACCACCACTTTCTCCACTCTTCGCCACCAGTGGACCCTACTTCTCTCTCCACACTCCCTCACCACTCATGAGCTAGACAACTTTTTAAACAAACATTACCAAGTTCCCCAAAAATTTTGGCCACATACAAATACTACCTGGTACAAAATATAGAATTGTCTGATTGAGCAATGACTTGAATGAGGCCGTCTAATACTAAGATTATTTATGTAACAATCTGATACAGTATCATCTTGGCAACATATGCCTCTTAAACAAACATTTAAACCTCGATAAAATTGATAACAAACCCGTGATAACTATATGAAAATCCATAGCACGATCGTATTACTACCCAGTCTCTTTTATAAAGTTAACATTTCTTTCCTACATCAAACAAGCAAAGGAAAAACCTGTTTACTTGATGATCATCTTGTTTAAAGTGGATTTCTCCATTTCCATCTCGCGCCTCTGAAGTAGGAAGAAAGTCAACACCGCTGACCACTTCTTTAGCAAACCCTTATGCAAAGGTAGCTGAACCAGATGCCCGAGTCCTAAACCAAACAACAACTAGTAATAAGATCCTAGGTCCCGTTTTCTGGAAAACTCTATCCTCCGTTTTTTCTTGCCACCATACAGCACGTCATCTTTGCTCTGGTGACTTTTTTCCTTGCGCTTTCCATAAGAATAATCCACTGACCATCTTCACGATCCTTCTCTATTCCAAACCTCTCCCGTTCCTGATCGTTCTCCATTGTCCCTCAGTAAACAGATCTGCAACAAAGAACACAATAAGAAGAACCGCAAAATTTTGAACTAGAAAAAAATGATGCAAACACTATATCACAGAAGTTGATACACTATACCGGATACCAGAGACCACCTACACGTTTACTCGGGTGGAAAAATCATCATTAATCGATACACTACCAAAACATATGCAATGACTAACGACCATTTTTCCCTTTAAATCGATACACTTATTATGGTGGTGCAGGAATCATATATATGGCGTATAAATCAGCTCCTTTTCCATATCGATTAACCATATAATAGCAGCTTCCCACTTGTAACGGAGCATATGCACAATACTAAAATAGTACAAATCTAGAATCGCCATTAGCTTGGATTCTTTGTTACTATCATAAGCCTAACAACAACTAGTAATCTAGTATCCTAGTAAAACCATCATAACTAAAATGGACTAACAAATAACACCTGTATCCTGCAGCCTAAATTTTAGCCATCATGACTCTTTCTAGTGGAGATAAGCTTATAAAAAAAGTAAAATAAGCTATGTAATAGGTGTATGTATTGGCTTACTTGATGGGTTTATAAGCTTGCTATAAGCTGGAGTTGATAATCTTAAAAGCTGTTCTCCGTTGTATCAAACCATAATAAGCACTCGAGCAGTTTGAAATATGAAGCGTTTATAATTTAACAGGAAAAATACAAGTAGTAATCAAAAACCAACACTCGCACAAGATTCCTTAGACTGAGAGGCACGACTAGCCCCTTATAATTGATAACATACAACAAGGAATAAACTGAGCACTTTTCTTGTTAACTAAATGCAAATCCATAGCACAATCTTATTACTACTTTATAAAGTTAACATTTGTTTCCTACTTCAAATCAGCAAAGCAAAAACATAGTCTGAAGTTACCTTTTATCTTGAGTACTCAATGTCGTCTTACATCTTTTGCAGCTTCATTGGTTGTCACGAGGTAACACGTTACCATCTATCTTTAGTTGGAGCAAACACTCATTAATATAAAGAGTCTACGATTCATTGATTATGCTGATGTACCTAAACCCGTATACTTGATTACCATCTTGCATTCTACTCGCTTTAGGCTTGAACCGTAGCAGATTATTAGCTCTGAATAATCCAATCATAACACAACGACACAAAAAAACAAAACTAACCAAAAGTACATAAATTTGCATTAGGGCTTATTGGGGCTTGGGCTTTTAAAATAAGCCGGCTTATAAAATAAGCCCCGTTTGTCACGCGGGCTTATGAAGTCATAAGCCTCTATAAGCCCAGCCCCATAAAAGGGGCTAAAACTTTAGCATAGGGGCTTAACGAACAATATTTATATAATTACCCACAAAAATATCTAACATATACCATAAAACTCATTTAATTATGTCCTTTTTAGTGATTTTGCAATAATAAGCCCCAGCCCAGCCCATTGCCAAACAAGTTTACAAAAATACAAATTTCAATTTTGGCTTATAATATAAGCCCTAGCCCTAGCTCCAGCCCCAGCCTCAGCCCCAGCTCCAACCCCAGCCCATTTCACCAAACATACTTCGACCCCAAAAACAAGACTTGCACCAATTAATCATCTATAATCGAAAAAGCCCAAAATCAAATCAAACTAGAAAACAAAATATTAATCAAACCATATACACAAATCCAATCAAACCCACATCAAATGAACGATATAAAATGTATAAATAAATAAAAAAGAAGAAGAAAAAAATATACCACAGATCCTGATGGGAGCATTGAGGATGATGATGGTGTTGTTAGATTTGAGGATGATGATGGAGTCAACTCGACCCATTTTTAGTACAATTGTTGTTAGATCCAGTGTTGAATTGGACTTGGGGAAAGGGAAGTGAAAATGGTTAAAGGGTAAAAAATGTTATAAATAAAGTATAAGGGCTACATATTATTTGGCGAAAAGAATCAAAAGAGTTAAGTACATTTTTGGTCCTTGTGGTTGTACACGATTTCACTTTTGGTCCAAAATTCAAAAAAGTTTTGCTTTTGGTCCGAATTTCAAGTTTCGTTTCACTTTTGGTCCACTTTTGACGATTTCGTTAACTGAGTCAGCTGGAAGCTACATGTGCATATCACGTGAGGGTAGATTCGTCTTTCCATGTTTTATTAAATTGGTTATTTATTAAAGTAACACTCCACTCATCCTCTCCCTCTCTATTACAACGCAATTTCATCCCCAAAAAAAACACATACACATACGCACACACCTAAGAACCCTAAACAATTTGACATGGTAAGGTGCAGCAAATGCGACTCAATAGGAGTGATTCATACTTCATGGACATCAGAGAACCCAGAAAGACGATTCTACTGTTGTTCTAAAAGGGTAAGGTATTGATTAATTTAACCTAATTTTGCAATTATTTTTGATTTGACATGAATTTTCAATTTTAAAATTGTTAGGGTTCAAATCATGGTTTTATTGATTGGTTTGTCAATGTTCTATGCTTATAATTAAGCAGTTAGAAGATGAAGTTGCTGACATTCGTGCAAAAAAAGGAAGGATGAAGATGATGTTGATTTGTAGTTGGGTCTTTTTCATACTAATTATATCTATTAATTCTGAGGTTAATGTTCAAGTTAGTTTGGTGAAGTTATTGGCAGTGAAGTATTTGTAGAATTATCTTTGAGCCTCTAATATATTGAAGTTAATGTGATGTCAGTTTCTATAAATTTTGTGTTCAATGCTACCTGTATTGGTTGTTGAGTGATAAGAAAGTAAACACAATTGTTAAAAACTATGTCAAATAAGAGATGGTTGTTGGAGACATAAATAAGAACCATTACTAGACAAGCTTATTCTTGGCTTATTCATATTCGGCAAAAGTTTTATCTTTGAAATTGAAATTTTTTTTTCTCACAAATGTTTTTAAAGTTTCTTTGTTTCATATAACATTGTTGTTGGAATTAAGGAAACACAACATCTTTGTCTTGTGTCTCTTAAATTCAAACAACATTTTTTTGTTGTTGTTTCTTCACTCACGTCTTTTGTTTTTGTGCATAACGAACTTCTCTGTTCTTATTTTTTTTACAACTTTTTCGAGCTTATCCTAGTTATAGCTGGTAACGGACTAATATGTGGTTTTCTCTCATTCTTGCTTCAAAAAAACATCGTTCTTTATTTTCTAATCTGTAGCTTATTAAGAGTTCGTTTTCAGTGGCATTTTAGTGTTAAGAAAAGTTGTAGCTTATTCCTTACTAGTTTTTCGTAGCTTATTTAGGTTCTTGAATACTAGCTTAATATTGGTCATTTGTTTCGAACATATCTAGCTTAGTTTGTCTAGCTTGTCGTAGCTTATTCCATTGACTAGTGCTTATATTAAGTGCTTATGTTTGGCTTCTCCTTTTCTTGCTCATGGTTTGAATTACAAGGAACATAGATCTACATTTCAAACTACAAGGACAAGGACGTTTCTGTTTGTTTGTTAAAAGACAAGAAAAAGTACAACTTGCGGTTTATGTTTTTATGCGTTTTGCTGTTTGTACAAATTTCGCTCTTGCGGTTTGTGTCATTTAGACGTCTTGCGTTTTGTGTCTTTCTTGCCATTGCGATTTGATAAACAGGTTGCGGTTTGTTAAGTGAACATTACGTTTTGACTATGGAAGCTAGCTGCGTTTTGTCTACAACAAAGAACTTGCGTTTTGTCAAGTGATTGAAGACCCTAAATGCAATAATGCTAAATGAAACTTTGCCAAAATTTTCTAAGCATTGCGTTTTGTCTCGTGATATACATTGCGTTTTGTGTCTTGCGATTTGTGTTTGAGAGGGGAATAAAGCTTTGCGGTTTGTGTCGTTTACTAAAACAAAATTCTGCCCAAATGTTCTCGATTCTAAGAAATATGCATTAAGAGTAAGTCGTGTAACTGATTAAAGGTTAAACGATTAAGTTTCGAGTGATTTTGGGTTTTTCGGGTTTCTACGTCGATTAACTACGAGACTTCTTACCTATACCGTTGCGCTCATGAACTCGTTTCAATCAACGTGGTATATTTGGTTTTCACCGATGATAACCGTATATCTCAGCGAGACAAGATTTTCTTTCGTTTCATTTTTAAGCAATTGTCAAATGAAGATGATGAAGTTGTTCGAACGTGCATTACCTCATTTTTTATTATTGTTTAAAATTTATAATTTTTCATTTTAAACCCTCAATTTGTCTAAAGCTTAACTTTTAACCCTTTGTTTTTCATAAGGTATCACTTTTTGTCATTTGCTTTCAAACATTTACTACTTTTCCTTATACTTGGTAGTTATTGCACCTTTAGTCCTTAGGTTTTAAACAATATCAATTTTTTTCTTTTTAATTTTTCAAAATTTTCACTTTTAGTCTTTTATGTTTCTAATTTCTTTTAGTTAGTTAATTTTTAGTTTTAAAAAATAGTTTTCACCGTTAGTCCTTTTACCTTTATAACAGCCCGTTAGCACTCCAAAGTGAATTTCAATTGCACCATTTGTCCTTATTTGAGTTTTAATTAACCAATACTCATTTTAAGTTCAACGTTTGTGCACCGGTTGTCGTTTTAAGCTCATTTTTCGCCAACAAAAGCTCAAATTCTTCAATTTCAACCAAAATTAATTATTGTTTCACGGTTTCTTCTTGATTTAGTAAAATCCCGCGAATTACTCACGTGTTTTCTCGGTTTAATCAAGACTTGTAAAATCCCGTGAACTAGATTTCAATTCTCAAACCACAACAAAATTCACTTTATCTACTTAAGATCCTTAATTATTTCACACATCGTATTTCAATGAATCTTTGGAATTCAAATTCACAAGAGAGGAGAGTTGGTAATCAATTGCAACAAACTACAACACAAAGAAAGGGAATAGTTGCATGAAATCTTTTCGAACTTACTTCATCACATTCTCCAGGTTCTTTTCATACAATATTTAAAAAATCAATGGATGTCTTCGAACGGGCATTTTGTGACACTCTTTCGAACAAGATGTTCTGACTTTCACAGGCTAATGTTAACTAAACTTGGATCAACTGACAAGCAAAGCTTAACAAGATGAATTACAAGGAGATAGATCCATGGTTCGCCTGTTGCGTGATCAATAAACAATTTCAGCATGTTCATCGGCCACGCAATTCACTTGGGGATTATGACAGTCAAATGACAGAAAAGTATTTTGCTGAATACACTGGAATCAAAGTTAAACAGTTTAGAGAAACACTACTCCTACACATGGGTAATGTTAAGAAGTCTGTTGCTGAAAGAACACGTCATAAAAGACAGTATGATAGAAGGATGATATGAAAAGACAGATGCAGTACGAGAGAAGTAAGGTTGTTTCGAGTAAAGCATAGGATGCTTAGTTTAGTTTTACAGAATGAGTGGGGACTAAGTCAGATAAGCAATGATACAAGCCAAGCAGTTTAAGGAACTTTATATCACACCATGTGTGTATGTAGATATAAGACCAGTAATGACCAAGTGCCCTTTGCTGAGTACAACTAGACTGCTTAACATAACTGTCCCTGCTATATGAACAAAACATATGAGCAATATGTACCCATATATGACACATTATCGGTTGGAAAAGGTTCTCGGATGACAATAATAACACTACTGATTCAGACAAATATAGGTCATAGGGATGGAGAGATTGACCAGGATGCTGAACAATATCAAGCAAAAAGTCCTTTGCTTAAGGCTGAGTTTCTCAAAACGAATGATATGGTTGAAAAAGAAGTTTATAATGAACTTTCAAACAGATTTTTACAACTTGAAAAACATTGTATTTCACTTGAAATTTCAATGCAACAAAAGGAAGAAAGTTTTCAAAGTAACAACATGTACAACCAGGATGCTCCGGAGTTTTGTGAATTTTTTAAGATAAATGATTTGAAAGCTCAGCTACAGGCCAAAACCACACTAATTTGCAACTTAAAGAATCAAATTAAAAGTGTGAAGGAAGCAAGTAATGAAGCCAAGGTTAAACATGAAATTGATGTTTTGGAAACAATAAACATTGAACTAGAAAGTAGTGTGGCTAAATTACTTGCAGAGAATGAGAAGTTAAATAAGGAAAATGAGCATTTAAAACAGACTTACAAAGAACTTTATAATTCTATCAAAAAGACACGATTCAGACGAAAGATCATAATGACTCACTGATTGCTCAAGTAAATAGTAAGATTGTTAAAATGCTTATTTTAAAGCTTCAGATTCAGGAAACGGTTTTGTTGTGCGAATGTAGCATTGAAAACGAATTAAGAAAGTTAAAAGGAACTTGCATAGGGGAAAATTTTTTTTTTTTTTGAATTAAGAAAGTTAAAAGGAAATAGCGTGGATACTAAGTTTGCAAAACCATCAATCTTGGGGAAACCGGTTTTACAACCACCCAGAAACCAATCAGTTGTTAGACAACCGAATGCGTTTAAATCTGAACGACCTAACTTTTCAAAACCACGGTTTGCCTCCCAAGTTGATGTGAATAACGTTTTGTCAAAACCAGTCACTCCTCATTATTTGCCTAAAGTTCGAGAATATGTGCTTGCAAAACCTCATCACGTGATTGCACCTGGCTCATTTAGGAATAGTCAAGAAGAACCGTATGGTTCAAATGATATGGCTCATAATCACTATCTAGAGGAAGCTAGGAAAAAGACACAAGAAAGAAATAGGAATTCAAAACCTAGTGTGATGCATACTACTAGTCTACAAAACACTACTAATGGTAGCAAACCAAATCCTAGGAGTAACAATCAAATATCTAGGAGTTTGCCTGTATCTAAGAGTAGTTGTGGAATGTCAAATGGTGTGTCGCTAGTAGATCACTCTAGGAATTCTAGTTCTTTTTCTGACTCCAAACACTTTGTTTGCTCAACGTGTCATAAATGTGTCTTTAATGCAAATCATGATAATTGTATAACAAAATTCCTGAAAGAGGTGAATTCTCGTGCTAAGGTTCAATCCCCTAAGACTAGAAACAACACCAAACCCGTTGAACCAAAGAGTCATACTCAGAAACCTAGTAGGCAGATTGCTATAGGACAAAGGTTTTCTCCCAAGAAGTCTTCCGCTGTGCATGAGAAACCAAACACTCCTAGATCTTGTCTTAGGTGGAAACCGACGGGTAGAATTTTCAAGATTGCTGGTCTTAGGTGGATACCTACTGGAAAAATGTTCACCGATTACACAACCAAAGTTGACAGTGAACCTCCAAATGGTTCAAATGATGATATCACTAACCCATATGAATGCGATCAAACTCTTAATGTTAGTGCAGGTACTACTAACTTAAGTGCAGGTACATCTTGTAATCTTATAAAGGAAAGACTCAAAGTTTGGTTGCCGAAAAGACTGATATCTCATAAACCAGTGGTTCAAGGGATTCTAATCTGATGCACATAAACAATGACGTCTGTTCACATCAGTTCAGGCCTCGCTCTTCAGTGACCAAATGGCGTCTGCTGACAACACTTCAGGCCCCGTTCCTTAAAAGAAAAGAAAGGTGTACGCTTCAGTGCGCTTTATCTTCAAAAGAAGAGAAATCTTCTTGTTTTTGACCATTCTCATCAACATTCTTCGTATTTTCCCATGCTCATTCAGCAATTTAGTGGATCGACGTACATTAGCTTGTATTGTTATTCACTTGTTCAATCAAAAATGGCAACCTCATATGCAATTTTTGAGGGGGAGAAGTGTGAATTAACTACATGTTGATTGATGTTTGAAAAATGGTCATACGGCTCCTACACACATCAGTTCAGGACCCGGACCTTAACTTTTGACTCCTAGAATAATCAGTTCAGGACTCGTACCACAATCTCCTTCTCCAACACCTAATGTTCCACCAACAAAGAATGACCAGGATTCGTTATTTTGCCCTATGTTTGATGAGTACTTTAATCCTTCACCAAGTGTTGTTCAACCTGTTGTTGTAGCTAGTGTTCAAGAACCTGTTGTTTCAACCGGTACACCTTCATCAACGAGAATTGATCAAGATACACCTTCTACAAGTACCTCACAAACCACTCAAGAAGAACAATCTCATGTTATTCCTACTAGTGTTGAAGAAGATAATCATGGTATTGAAGTTGCACACATGGATAATGATCTATAATTTGGTCTTCCAATTCCCGAATTGTTATCCCAACCAACGTGCATTCAGTAAATCAACCACAAGAGCATATTGAAAAATGGACCAAGGATCATCCGCTTGACAAGATTATTGGTGATCCTTCCAGACCGGTATCCACAAGACTCCAACTACAAACCGAAGCCTTGTTCTGCTACTATGATGCTCTCCTCTCTTCAAGTGAATACTAAAGTTATAAAGATGCATTAACCGAATTATATTGGATTGATGCCATGAAGAGCTCTATGAGTTTGAACATTTGGAGATTTGGAAGCTTGTACCTCATCCAGATCAAGTGATGATTTTTACCTTGAAGTGGATCTATAAGGTGAAATTAGATGAACTGGGAGGTGTTTTGAAAAACAAGGCAAATCAAGGAGCAACAGGAAAATGGAGTGGTTGAGCTTTACTTCATCGGTATAGAATTTCAGCTGGCAGATATCTTCTCTAGACCATTAGGACAAGAAAAACTTGAATTTCTCATGTAAAAGGTTGGAATGCAAAGCATGTCTCTGGAAACGCTGAAAAAGCTGGCGAACGAAATAGAAGAGTTATGGTGGTATCTCTTCATGTATCCTATGTAAATATATAAAACCAGAAAAACACAAAAAGATTTTCATTGTTATAAAACTTTTCAAAAACAAAATACAAAAATATAAAATCAGAAAATACCAAAAATATGTTTTTCATGACATGTCTTCTGGCATCGATAATATTTACGGATCTAGAAATGTCATTCAATAATGGCACGGGTCTTTAAATGAAGTTCGACCAGAAGTTCAAACAGTTTTCTTTTAAAACATGTCTATATGGCTTGCTATTATTTCTGATATGCAACCCGATTTTCAAAATGAGGAAATCTCGTCGCCAAAAGACGGTTGTTCCTAACAACGGGTGATTAAGTTCTCCCATGCATGGATTACTTTATATCCGTGCACCCTCGATCTAATGTACGCTTCAGTGCATTATTTCTTGATACAGAAGAGAAGTCTTCCTTTTTAACCAAATGATTTTTCGTCTATGATTCTTCTAAAAATTATTTGTGTTACACGTGGTGAAAAAGGTGTTGTCTTTCAAAAACCAAATCAGTCATCTCAGTTTCTCATCAGTAAAAGATTTTAAAAGAATTTTCTATCACTCAAACAATGTCTACAACTCTTTAAATAGAAAACGGGACATTATTTGAGGGGGAGAAATGTGCTAATAATTCTTTCAAAATGATTTTTCAATCATGGAGTAAAAAAAAGGTTTGACAGTAACGGATCATGATTTAAAAGGGAGTTAATATATTTTAACTCATTTAAGCTTTAGATGTTACTTGTTTCATCCTTTAAGGTTTAGAATGCAACATATGGTAATTAGGAACTTACGCCTTTTGACTTGCAACTAGAAGGACCTAGGTTGCCATGGGTACAAGTTTTATAACCCGAATGATTTGTCTCAAATATATTGATTATAAATACAGGTTCGGGGTAACCATTTGAAAAAGTGTTCTAATCAAATCAGAATCAGTTTTTGACATTACAAACAGAGTTTCAAGAAATTTTGACCACTCGAACAAATACAATAGATCTTTAAATAGAATACGGGTCTTTGTTCGAGGGGGAGAAAGTGTTTTCGAATTATCTTCATCTTGTCACGGTAATTATATGGAAAAAGTTTTAACTTAATGGATAATGATTTGAGGGGGAGTTAATTTATTTTAACTCCAAGGGCTTCAGTTGTCATAAGTTAATAACTTAATGGGCTTAAATATAATTTCATGATCAGTGACTTAGGCTTAAAACTACAGACGACCAAGATTGCCAACACCTCATAGTCTTAAAAGGCTTAGGATTGTTTGGAAATAATTATGTAGTTTTAGAAGCCTTAAAGTTGATGATATGTTTCTGATTCATTTAATATTTTCCCAATCTGTCAATCACTAAGCTTATTTTTGAAGGAGTAGCATCTGTTAACAAAAGAGGTACACATAGGTTTGATAAGTATGGTGATTCCTTTAGATAGTCAGTATCTTGCAAGAAAAAATGTGTACATTAGGGACTTAGTTGCCTTAGGTGTTATCATTTCGGCTATTTTGAGGGTATAATTGTGACATCCGGGACTTAGTTGACTTTGGTGTTTCAATTTATATCATCACTGTCATATAAGGAGAAATTCAAACATCTGGGTCTCAATTGACTTTGGTGTTACAATTTTGAATTAATTGTGTACTTCGGATATTTGGGCTTTACACATCAAGTCTTCTTAATGCGGAATGCAAGAAAGCCATGAATCTACTTAAGAAAGGATTGCTTATTCGGGGGGAAGTCGTGGAAGCTTCTATATGAAAAAGAAGCTTGCTTGACCATAAAATTCAACAACTTTCCAAAAGTTCAAGTGAAGGATCTGGTATTACTCCAGAGGTTCCCGATGAGCCAAAGGACAATTCTGGTAGCTCAAGCAGCTTACTTTCTTAATCTGTTAAGGAAGTTCATGATGTCTCCAATGATGAGAAAAACAAAGCTGAGAATACAAAACTAAAGCAGTAGTTGCAGAGAAACAAGCTGGATATGTACAAACCAATTTAACTTTGTCATCCGCTGAACTCGAGATTCAATCAATGGTGGAGGTTCCCATTCATCAAGAGGACCTTGATGTCCAACGAACTCCACTCATTGACCCTGTTATATCAATGGTTACTGAAAAGACAGCATCAACACCCACACCACCAATCACACAAGCTCATGTTCAAATGTGTTTGACCTCTTGCTAGAAAGACATTTCAAGAGGAGTTTAGAAGTGCTGGTTGGTGCAAGGAAAACAGAGACGGACAAAAGACTGTTGCAGAGGACAGTATGACTAATTCATACTTGATTTAAACATGTCAGGTCCTGTTTTTCATATTATAATCTTGTACATCAATAAGTAGTGTGGTAATCAGTGTTATGTGTCAGTTTATGAATTTTTCATGAGTTTCTCGTTAAACTCAAAATCCTTCAAAATTCTTATACCTGACACTAACAGATTCCCTCAGTAATTTGAGGGGGAGCATTAATATGTTCCAATATCGGTGTGTATTTAATCAGACCACATTTTCTCCTAAATTTTCTAACATATTTAAATCAATTGAGATCCTAAATCTCAAAAGGTTTGAAATTTTTTATCAGGGGAGAGAATGTGATTTAAATATTAAATCTAATAAAATGTGATCTATTAAGAGTCAAGAAGGTTCTCCTCCTTCCATGTGCCAAAAAAATTCGAATATCGACGCACATGTTGAGGGGGAGTAGTTTCATGAATCAAAACAATCGAGGTACTAATGCTTTGATGTTTACATCGCCCGTACCTTGATTGATTTTTCAAATGGTTTTATGGCGAAGGTGAACTGTACCAAAAGACCGACCCTGTAATTACTTTATCGGAGTTATAAGGATGGTAAGGTTAGGTACTCGTTCCCACGATCCCGCCAGAGCCGGAGGGATCTACCCAGGGACAATCCACTAGTTAGTGTAGAAGTCCTTAGGTATGATTACAAAAGGAGTTATGTGAGAATAAGGGAATAGTGCGGACTGAGATGGAGCTAGTACTGGAACATACCCAACAAGGTACTAGTAATGAAGTCTCGGTATGCACTGAAGGGGTTGAAGAATGAAAAAGAAATGTTAAGATAAAGGGTGAAAAGAAAGCAGCCCTCCTTAAACATTAGGCAGAAACCGGGTCAATACATATGCTGTTAGAATCACATGGTTGATTGCTGACGTTGAAGACAAGTATCATGGACCCAGTGATACGCTGCACAACCCTCCCTAGCCACTCAAGATCCCTCAAAGGATTCTTGTTTCATTTCTCACGGAGATCAATACATTTCTATCGTCTCTCTCACTCCGAGTTAGATGATATTGAAAAGGTGGCAGTCTGCTCCAGCCTCCGACTACTAAAAAACCAAAAATACACTATTGAGTCTAGAGCCATGAGATCATCAACAAATCTCGCTAGGACACTAATTCATAATATATTTGTTCTTCACACACTGTGAAAACAAGTAACTTATTAAGAGTCCTACGCATTATCCTCGTGGTATTGCCAGAACATCCGAGTGATACGAAAGTATTTACAATGAAGATGGAAATCCTTCTAGAGCCAACATTTAACAAGCTCTTGGTAGGTAACTTGTGAGATCCTCTTGAGGATCAAACTTGTGACAACTGGAAAGCAACAATGGGGCGATTCCGAGTGAATCAAACTTGTTCCAGTATATGAATTGACGAGTAGTTTTTGAAAAACCTTTTGATGTGCTCAACAACGGATTGTTGAGTACGTTGAATGTGTAAATATTTCAAAACAAATGTGTTTCCAATGAAAGTTGATTTTATATTATTAAACTTTCGATGTGTCACAAAAACTCTTTTCTGAGTGACACTCGACTAATTTTCAAATCAATTTCTCATTAATCAGTGGGTCTTAATCCGATAGTACACTCATTCCATGCTTTGTCTACTTTGTGACGCTCCGGTTTGAGAACGGCTAGCGCAACTGCGAAACCCTGTCAAGGAAATTCTTCATAATTCTACCTGATCACAGGCAGTATTTATACTGATTAACGGGGAACCGTGGTTCTTGCAACCTCATTCAACGAAAGTGAACAAAGACAATTTCTTTTGTTTATCACTAACATATAATTGCAGGAGTCCCGACGGTAGCAGCTGCTGGCAAGAGACACGTCTATTCACAACCCCATGCTCACACTTCATATTCCTATTAAAAAACATCATGATAACCAAAATGACCTACAATATAGCTTCCGCAACTCTGATGCTTGCTATCATGATTTAGAAAAGTGTGAGCATGCCGGTCCGAAGGTCACAACCTCACAAGGAGGCAATACTAGTCAACAAGGATGATTAAGAGATTTAATGTGGCTGATGATCTCAAAGAAAGCTCAAAGATCACATAAGTCAAAGGAACTATGCTCAAAGATCACTACTTGCCGTACAATGATTGTACTTGAAGAATCAAAGACTACGAGCCAAAGTCAAAGATCAACTCATAGAATGCTAAGATTCAAATTGTAATTTCTGGGGTGACCTCCCTTAGGGGGAGATTGTTAGGTTTAAGAAAAAGACTCGGCCACCCCGTGTATTTTCATGTTTAGCGTGGCTCGTAGTTTTGTTAGTAATCGTATGACTTATGGTGTTGGGTCAGGTCTTTACCCATTGTAAGCCCACACCATAGCCCATTTTAGGGGCGTTTTGTAAGAACTATTTAAACCCTCTCCACACATGGAGAGGGTGTTGGTTGAATCATTTTACACACACTCTTTAGTGTGTTTTTCTTATTTTCTCTCAACCATCTCTCTCTTTCTAATTTTCTCTCTCTAGTTCATATTTGTGTGAATTATTAGAACCTACATTTATTGAGAGAACCTACAAAATAAAGTGAGAAACCAACAAATACCAACTAATATGCAGAAAATAAAAGACGGGTTGTCTCCCGACAAGCACTTTTGTTTATTACCGAGTCTTTAAGTTAGACTCAAGATGCTATAAGTTAGTTCATGCACACATGCATGTCCCCATTTAATCCAGTCAATAACCTCCAAATCTTGTTTATACTCTTCTCCCAGATTCAAACATCCTTTATAGAATTATTTTATTTTAAGATACGAGTGACTAATTCCTTTAGCTTTATCCTCGTCACTGATTTTTAGAATGGGGGGCATCATGTTCTACTATTCGGTGGTCAGTTTACTAAGCCTTCTCTCGGCTCGAGACATGTTAAAGATGGTTTTATCATCTCCAATCTTAAACCAAATTCTTCCTTTGCTTATATCTTCTTCTAATCCAATTTTTTCTTTAAAAGGTTTACCAAGTATTACCTCTGTTAGCTTTTTTTCAACAAATTCGTTCATATTTTCTAGGATAATGAAGTTAGTTAAAAAGGAGTGGCATCCGATGAACACCTGTAGATTTTTTGCCTTCTTGACAATATTATTTCCTGCATAAGTGAGTTCCCATTTTATAATAGAGTTATAAGCTGCTCTAGACATTACATTAAACGTGGAAATTGGGTCAATGTAAGGGTTGAAGTTAACAAACCCTATTTTGCAAGTAATCTAAAGATTATAAGGGTTGTATCTATTAACTCTATTTCTTATAATGTGAAATTCTGGTTTTAAAGGTTGCGTACTATTTAAGGCTCCAAGATCTAGGTCTCCCCATAGGTCATCTATTGCAATGAGTTCGTCTATTCTACCACCAAAGTCATTGTCAGAATCTTGAAATCCCTTAGTTGGGCTCTAAATTTCTCTTGAAGATTTATTTGGGGAAAGAGAGTTAGTTCCAGGATTTTCATAATTTAGAAATAGGTTATTATCCTGGAGAAAGTTTCCCAAGTCCCCATTAAGGTTATCATCCATTAGAAACTCTTCTAAATTGCCTGGTCCATTAATGTCATCGATCACATCAAAAAATTTAATTACACAGACAGGCGAAACACTTATAGGGGTGGCTCCTTCGTTGGCATTAAAGATAACTTGTTCTTTTCCAACTTCTAACGAAAATTTTCCTCCAAAAACGTCTATTCTAGCATGTACAATGGCCAGCATAGGTCTTCTTGGGATTATTGGAACTTTGTTATCTTCGATGATGTCAAGAATAACAAAGTCTACCAGAAAGATAAACTTGTGAATTTTTACTAGAACATTTTCAAGTATTCCTTTTGGGGATTGAATTGATCTATCTGCCATTTCTATAACCATGTTAACCGGTCTTGGGTTCCCAAGACCTAAGTGTTTAAACATAGAAAATGGAATTACGCTAATACTAGCTCCTAAATCAACAAGAGCATTGCTAACCGTAGTATTGCCAAAGATGCATGGTAAAACAAAACTTCCTAGATCTTTTTCTTTTGGAGGAAGTTCGTTTTGAAGCACAGCGGAACATCGGGCGTTTAATTTCACCATGGATAATTTTTCAATTTGATTTTTATTTGAAACCAACTCTTGCAAATGTCGGGTGTATTCTGGTGTTTTCCGAATATCATTTACTAAGGTAGTGTTGACTGGCTTGCGTTCTAGTTCTTAAGAAGTTTCTCTTCGTTAGCTTGGGTTTCCATAATGCGTTTTTCACCTTTTCAGAGAAAGTTTCTAATTTGGGTTTTTCTTGAGGAGGTTCCAATTTCATTGTACATTCCTGTTGTACAGAAGTACTATTCATGACTAGTGCGTTACCCTTTGATTAGCTAGAATACGGGCAAGGTGAGCAACTTTCTTTTTGATTTTTTTAATGGTTAATTCTTGTTTTTAGAGGTTTTTATTAGTGTTGTCTATGAAGTTTTGCATCCACTCGTCCAATATATTTTGTTTCTTACAAGATTCCTTTAGAAATTGTTCGAGTGTTTCTTTGAGTTTATCTAAGGGGTAGGTGAACCTTTGGTGGTTTTTCATACTTTTTACTTCTTCGTGGCGAAACTTCATATTGGGTTTTCGGTTGATTTTATGGATGCCTTCCCTAAGATTATTCATATCATGATTTAGAATCTTCTACCCTTATCAACCTTACTCTCTTTTATGTGTTCATGCATCTGTTCTTTTTGTTTTCTTCTATCGTACTGTCTTGATGATGTTTTTTTCTGCAATTGAATTCTTAAGAACTCATGTGTTGGGTAGTGTATTTGATAGCTTTAGCTAGATTCGAGTGTATTCTGTGAACAGTACTTGTTTTTTATCCGACTGTCATAATCCAAGAAAACTGCAAATTAATGAATTGTTGGACATTGTTTGTTGGAGCACCAAAAGGCATTCATGATTCAGCCTCTTGAAATTGTCTTTGTTTAAGTTTCTTTCACGAGTGATCACGTTAGAGGTAGTGGAACATGTACTTGTGAATAACGTCTCAACATCTTGAACCAAAAAGTGAAATAAATGTCCGTTTGAATCACATACTTCTGTTCAGATTTCCTTTTCAGGTCTTCATTTAAAAGAACAATGAAGGTACGTGAATGAAGTGATCTAATTAGGTCATGCATCTGTCTTTTGCCTTTTGACAATTCCTGTTTTTTTATTGCAATGTTCTTCTTCTTGTTTCATAAACCAAGGATGTTTTCTTTTCTAATTTACTACACTATAGTCTTCTCACTCTTTGTGAAATTTGATTCGAAGATTCCTTTGAATTTTGTTTTGTGAAATGATATGAAAGACCGATTCAGTGATTAGTGATTGTTGTGTTGTTGTGGAAGGTGATTAAGATTGATTCTTGTTTTAGTTTGAGTTCTTGCAAAGTACAATGTAAATCTATTTCACGAGATTTTACAAATCTTGATTAAACAATAAAATAAGTATTTATTTCGCGGGATTTTACAAATGCAAGAAAAACCATGAAATAAGATTTTTTTAAAACTAAAACAGGTGTATAAATCGCCTGAATAAATACAAGTGCATAAATCGCCTAAATAAATATAGGGTATAAATCGCCCAGATTAATTGAATGTATATATAGCATGATTTTACAAACACTGGGTATAATCGAATGATAAACCTCGTGTGTAATAAATCGCTTGCATAAATCGCCTTGGTTTAAACCTATTTGCATAATCGCTGTATACATCGCGTGTTCTAACCAACTGGTAAAATTGTCTGTATAAATCGCTTGATTTATTCTAGGCATAAATCGACTGTATACAATCGCCGTGATTTAATACCTGGGCATAAATCGGCCTTTAAATCCTGTATATTGCGCCCCTACTTAAAATTGCACGAAAACAAACTCTTTAATCACCTAAAAAACACACCTTTATCGATTTGTTCTTGATTCTTTGCAAAACTAATCATCCCTAGGCTAGAGCTTAATTTAAATACACAAAAAATCTTTACAGGTTTTTATACCATAAACTTTATGTTTTGATTATTTTTGTAGTGAGACTAAATAGTACTTAAAATCAATTTTTTGAAGAGAAAAACGCACACAAAACACACTATATCACCCCATGGCGATTGATACCAATTGTATAATATCAAATCACACAAACTAAGCAGTATGCAAAGAAAGAAATCTAGAGAGAGAAAGGATGGTTTGACACACCTTAGCCAGACGAGAAAGAAAATAAGTGCATAGGGATTATTCAAATCGAACCAACACTTCTCCATGGGATGGAGAGCGGTATATTTATCAGTTTACAAGGGTCCGACACAACACACAGGATAGTCCATGGGTTGACCTGGGTTAGATTAACGTTTGTTACAACGATTTAACTACGATGTTTCGAATTACTATTTTAGAAAATCTTAGTGGACAGAGGTCTTTTCTCGCATTCTATCACAATTGCTTTTCTTTATGGTGTCTCCTTAATGAAGAAGTCTTCTTGATGTTCCTCAAGGATTGTTCCTCAAGGATATCCTACTCCTGTCTCACCTAACACACTCTGCAAACTCATAAAATATCTTTATGGACTAAAACAAGCAAACAAACATTAGTTTACCAAACTTACCTCTTTTCTCCTCTCATTGGGCTTCTTACAGAGTTATGCAGATACTTCTCCTTCACCAAAGGCACTCAATTAGATCTTCTAATCTACATGGATGACATTTTACTTACTGGGAATGACAAATCATTGCTTCAATCCATCAAGCAACAACTTGATCAACAATTCAGCATCAAGGATCTTGGATCACTTCATTATTATTTGGGCATTGAGATTCTTCAAAACTCCAAAGGCCTTGTTATGTCTAAAAGGAAATATGCCTTAGACCTCTTGCAGTGTGCATAAGTTCTTAATCACAAACATTCTACCATTCCTCTTGATCCTCTCAAGAATCTAAATCTCACATATGGTGATCTACTCCATGATCCTTCCTTGTATAGAAAACTGGTTGGCAAGTTGATTTATCTTACTATCACCAGACCCGACTTGTTCTTTGAAGCCCAAGCTTTAAGCCTATTTCTCATCAACCTACAACTGCCCACATGGATGCTCTCTACAGGGTTCTCAGATATATCAAGCTATGTCCAGGACAAGGCTTACATTTTCCCAGAAAGAACAACCTATGCATATCTGCCTATTGTTATAGTGATTGGGCCTCTTGTCCAATCACAAGAAGATCAATTAGTGGTTCTGCTGTTATTCTAGGCTCATGCTTAATCTCCTGGTCATCAAAGAAACAATTAGTAGTTTCAAGATCATCCACTGAAGCTGAATACAAGGCATTGGCAGACAGTACTTGTGATGTCACTTGGTTACAATGCTTATTTAGAGATTTTCTAGTTCATACCCTTACACCTATTCCCATCTAATGTGATAATGAATCTACCATAGCTTCAGCCTCAAATCTAGTTCATCATGCAAGGACTAAGCACATAAAAATTGATTGTCATTTTATGAGGGATAAGATAAAGAGTAACCTAGTTCTTCCAATCTTCATCTCATCCAAATTACAGGCTGCTGATGTCTTAACCAAAGGATTACCCAAAGCTCTGCATTACAATTGTTTATCCAAGTTTGGCATATGTGATCCATACACATTGCCAACTTGGAAGAAGAAGGGGGGGGGGGGGGTTAAAGAAGGCCAACAGATAAAGCTTCATCAAGCCATCAAGTTTACAGTGTTGCTAAACAATCAAGGTGTACAAAGCCATCTAAGTTCAAGCTTATTGAAAAGATTTAAGTGACAGTGTTAGTTTGTATATGTAACAGTGTAGTTGTACTGTATAGTGTAGCTTATCTTAGTTTCAGTTCTAGCTTAGCTTATAGTTTCAGTAGTTTGACTTTTACAGTTGACTTTAGTCATATAAATAAGACTCTGTATTCCCCTTTCAGATCTTAATGGAAAATAACTAATTTTCCCGCTTAAATGACTTTCTCTCTCAACTGTTCTCACAGTTTCAATACAAAACCCTAAGGGGAAGATGACAATCACAAAGGCTTGTAGATACATGATAGCGGTTTGAAGGAGATGGGGGTGACAGAGAAGCCATTGCTAGTTTTTTGGATTTGAAAACCCTAAAATAAAAGAGAAGAGAAGAGTGCATAAAAAGAGGTAAATAATATGTTGGTGAACTGACCCAATCAGGTCAAAATCGGTATAATAAACCTAGGTGCAAAAAGTAAAAAACCACGTGGATTCATATAATGACATGGAAATTATTATGGGAACCTTTCTAAAATTGAACGGTACCAACAAGTTTGGATGATATTAATGAGTTTTTATAAAGTAAATTACTTAGATGTGAAAATTTGTAAAATACGTTAGTAATTTATGGCTTTAACTCAATAATATATTACTCGTATTAGGTTTTCGTGTAGGATATAGAATTTGAAGTCATTAGTTTGAATAGCGTTCTTTAGACATAGAAGGAACTTACCAACGAGATACCATGATATGCAACGAACAAATTTTTATATTATGAAAAGTAGTTTTTCTATTTGATTTTTTTTATGGAAATTGATATATCGTAATGGATCTCCTTGTCAAAAGGCAGGAAGTAAAGGTTATGAACTTATCAATCATCCCATCAAGCAAATCTTAGCTTTGTCGGAACATTTTTAGGTGATCGATCAGTTCAATTCATCTTTTATTATCTCCAAAGGTCGATTAGGTCTTTGACTAACATAAGCTTTAATTTCATCTCAAAATCTTTAGGTTCATTGAGTTTTCAACATTTTCAAACTCATTTATTGGATTTTAACAATTGGTTAATTCAGTAGAAAATAAGGGCATTAGGATCGGAGTTGGAATAATCCTCATACATCACTTTTTGTAGCAAACATCTTTTATCTGAAGATGATGTAATATGTGTGGTCACTCGCATATTGCTTATACATACACGCATGAGAAAAAAAGCAACGCGATCAAGGACATCTCATTAGATAAGAAATTCCTTAAAAAGAAATTTCCCGACATATACGTCTACTAAATGTCCATCCAGTAGATTTTTATTCTAAGGTGCTGGTTTCACGATCATTGTTGTTGTGAAAAATGACCGAAAAGGTGATATGATGTCAAAGAGAAACCTAGTGACTAAAGACACACCTAGGTCCAAACACATCCCTCGAATAATGGGTCGATGCGACATGCGGCATCCACTAATCGGCCTAGATGAATCTTGAACTGGAACATATATAAGTTGGTCTGCATAGAAACAACGTTGTTATGTCACTTAAAATCGTCTCCTATGTGCAGGTCACTTACAATGTAGTTTACTGTCAGTTCATCCTAATTGTGTAGAGTTTTGTTATGAGGATTTTACGTAGCATCCCGTACCTAGTAAAACAATCTTCAACCCTTAACAAAAGCTTTCGAATTTCTTTCTATAACTAATGATACCAAACAACATGTTATAACAGAAAATATTTTCTTTACAGCAAACAACATGTTATAACAGAAAATATTTTCTTTACAGCAAACAAAGTTGTATACCCCCCACTTTAAATCTGAAAAAGGTTTGGTTCCTATTTTTCGGGGTGTAAATGAAGACATGTGTATTACCGTATATAAATGCAGAGTATATAAATACAGAGAATATTTAGGACTGGGGGATGTCTGGGAGCCTAGGAATAGTTACAAATGGATGTCGCCAGTCATTTAGTGTATACAGTCTAAAGATCACAATTCTATGTCACACGCCACTAGAAAATAGTACTATCTCTTTACAAAAAGCTAGTATTTGTGCACATGCTCTGATCGTGATTCTCTAATAAGTGCACCTTTCCAAGGTTAAACATGTTGGTTTGTTTATTGAAAAGAAACAAGGTTTTATTAGCCCTGCGATGGGAACTAATCAAAGTGTCAAAGTAATTTAGTTAATACTAAAAGTGAAAAATAATCAAAGTATATCAGTTCATGCACGAAAGATGGTTAGGATAAAATCAAAGGGACTGAATTGAAAATTTAAAATGAATAGTAGTAACTCTTTAAAAATTGATATAAAGGTAAAGAATAAATTGTAAATTAAGTCCCTAATGTTTCCGAAAATTGAAAAAAAAAAGATCATTGAAAACAACTTTGTTTCGATTTGGTCACTGAAGCTGACGTGGCGTTGAAAAAAAGCCACCAAATCCTAACGAGTGTTAGTTCTCCTATTTTTCGGGTAAAAAGTTTCCCGGTAAAATATATTACACCAAAAAAACGTTTAATTACAAAGGATGTAGGTGAGGTCCTACATCATAACCTGTTACCAGGCAGAACATGAACGAACCATTAGTGCTTAAACCAAACAACATAAGATTGACATGCCAATCTCAAGAAACAACTATCTCTATGCAAATACGATATAACCTATGAAGCAAAATAAGTTGGCTCACAAGAAATGCTAATAACCATAAGAAACCCATCAACCATTATTGTTGTAGGCATTCTCATGCTCCCATCCCTCGGTCGCCTTCCCATGTCATCAAACTCCATATCATCCCTATCAAAGTAGTGAACCTTCGTTTCAGGAGAGAAAACTACGTTTCTTTTAGGAGAATCTGCTTTCCTACCTGACCAAATACCAGTCTTCCTAGGAGTCTTCTTAGGAGGAGCTTCCACCTTCTTTCGTGTTTCATAAACCAAGTCATCCATGGGATTCCCATTATCTTCTTCAAGAGCAGAAAAAGCATTAGACTGTGAAGCTGCTTCCTTATTTTCTTTAGGTTGTGATGTAGAGGCCTTACCATTAACATTAGACTTAGGTTGTGATGATGCTTCCTTATTTTCTTTAGGTTGCGATGTAGAAGCCTCATCATTAACATTTACCCGGTTGCTAACAACACACTAAACATAGTTTGGTTGAGGCTTAGTCAACCGGACACCATCAATGTGTCGAGGCTTATCATTTTGTTTTCCTTTCTCGTGCTTACGAGTAAGCTCTACAAACCCATCATCTGATTCTTGAGTCGGAGCATCAACCTTAACCTTCTTAGGACATTGATCATCAATATGATAACAGATTTTACATGTATCACAACGAGGGGGTTGCCACTCATATTCAATATCAATAGTTTCCATAGGATGCCTCGACCCATTTTAAAATGGGATAGGCACGACTAGAAAGTCCACAAGAGCCTTTTTAGACGACAACTCAATAAGAGCCTGAGCATATGTAGTACGCCCCCATGATTTAAGGCACATAGTGCTTGTATAAGCATCAAGCATTATGGGTCATCCTAGCTTATTTTAATTTACAAACTTTGTAATAGTGTGTTAGGCTTATCGGGTAAACGGAATTGCGCTGTAAGCTAAATTGTATACGTTTCGGGCCAAGCCCATCACAAAGCCCAACCCGACCCATTTAGTATACATATCCGGCCCTTTAAGGGTTAAGGTATAAATATAACCCTCTTCAAACAAAGAGAGGGTGTTGGTTATCATTTATTTCCTCTCTCGTAACCTTCCAACTCTTTTCTCTCTTCAAGAATGGCGATATAGTTTCTTTTCTCTCCTATCTATCTCGTGTTCTTAATCTCCGCTTTAATCCTCTAAGTGCGTGCGTGAAAGTGATAATTGGTATCAAGAGTCTAAGATGATCTATGGTGTGTTTTTGTTTAATCTCGCAGTAACTCGTATTTTTTCTTTTATATTTATAACTCCATGCAAATACATTTTTTTAATATATAGAAATAATAATATTTATAAATAACGACTAATTATACAATACATAGTATAAGGGGTATCTATTAAGTTTATAAAGTTATTAAAAAATATAAAAAGTGATAAGTATATTTTATTTAAAATTTAGCAGTTAAAGTTTATTTAATTATTCCTCATTTCTTAAGTTTTTTATACAAAATACATATTTTTTTTACAAATTGACACATAGAGTAATATGACTGGTGCAATTTATTTTCAATACAAGGTTGTTATGACGAAATTGCTTCGAAAGAAGATAATATTTTATTATATAAAAGATACCACATTCTATGACTACAAAATTGTGATTGTTTAAGATTTTGAAAATAAATTATCAATCTTAAGAGACCAAATATAAAAATGTGAACATCGAAGGTATATTGTATACATGTTTTAAATAATTAGTGCATGTATTTATGCAATACTATGCCAACAATAACTTCAATATTTGCAGTCATTGTCCTTTGGTTCAAATATCACTACAACAATTGCCCCTTTCCCTGGCGAATTGTCGGGCCTTTCCCCAGCGACATGTCGCTGGGGAAAGGTATCCCTAGCGACTTGTCGCGGGAGAATGCTCGCTGGGGAAGCTTCGTAAGAGATTCTTTCCCCAGCAATAATCCTCAGTGACGAGGTGGGTCCCACTCATTTTTCAGCCAATGAACTAGTGCCACGGTGGCACACTTTTCCCCAGCGACATGTCGCTGGGGAATTTGTGGGTAAGCTAAAGTGATTAAGACCCATAATTAAACCTTAACTTAATTGTTAACTATCCCCAGCGACATGTCGCTGGGGATAGTTTTTAATAAATATTTGGAAAATGCTTTCCCCAGCGACATGTCGCTGTCGCTGGGGAAAGCTTTTTAAAAAAATTAATAAAATCTTTCCCCAGCGACATGTCGCTGAGGAAAAGTCTGCATTTTTTTTAAAATACTGCACAGCAGGCGTTTTTTAGATTTTTTCCAGAATTTTTTCGAAAAAAATCTACCAAATAACAAACCTGTATCAAAACCTGTATAGACTTATCACAACTTGTACCAAAACACAGGATCAACGCAATACAAATACATCACAACTTGTACCAAAACCAAAAGATAATAAAGCTAAATCGTCCAAAATCCGAATAAACAACGGGGATTCCTAGTCTTAAACGGGGCTTATACTAATATAAACATAACTAAAAAAATGGGGCTACTAACTAATATATAACATATACTAGGATAGGGCAAACAAAGTGCTTAAATGTCGCCAAATTCAACATAATTGTAATATGTTGCATATAACTAATTATATACTAACAATCATCACCCTCGCTTCCTCATCATCACTCCTCGTCATCACCACACCCGCCACTCCCGCTAGCACCACCCGACTCAAACTCCTTAAACATATCCGAGTACTTGGAGTCGCTTCTGAAAAGACTCATCATAAAGTCTACCTTTCTATGCATGCTCTTGAGCGACTTGTCGGGGGCGGGCATACTTGGCCTGGATGTGGCCCGTGATGGCAATACCCGACCCACACCGGGAATGTGCCCACGAAGCTTACCCCCTCTTGCCAACGCATTGATCTCATCCTCCGTGTACTCACCCGTAGCCTCAAGCCTTTTCATCTCCTCCTATGTAGTGACAAAAACACAAGATAGTAAATATATTAGTCGGGTTGCTACATTATTTCTCGATAATTCATTAAAGTGTGTTTTGAAACAAAACTTACATATATGCGGCGGTCCTCATCCTTAGGGAATACCCCGTCAACAGTGTGTGTTCGCCAGAAGGTGTCAATGAGTGAAGGGTACTCCTGAGTGTCTGAGGCCTGCCTCTGTACATACACACGCATATAAGATGAAACTAATTAAAAACGACAAATCACAACACACCAAAGCGTATAATCAGATATATATGTATATATGTATGTAAAATAATTATAATGTTTATTACCATCTCATCTCGAAGGCGAGCCAGCGACCGGGATCCCTGTCGAGATGTGACCACGCTCTTTTGCCGGTTTAGCCGATTTTGAGCGGCTCGAGCAAGGTTCTTGGGATCATTCCAAAACTTAATGTATTTATCCCACTCAGCCGCTGTAATCTCCTCGGGACGTGCCCGCCTGATCGCCTCCACATCGTAAGTCCCGGTCTGGGGGTCTACCTTCCAATGCTTGGCCTTGAAAGAAGCCTTGTTGGTATTGTAGGCTTTTTGCAAGTGCATGTTGATGCCTTCGTAGATCTCTGTCCAGCGGGAGGATTCCATGTGCGGCCTGAGGTCAAACAGGGTCTGCAATCATATACAACAAAACGAAAACAGAGTTAGAGATATAATTTATATATTTATTTAAATTTGTTTATTTATTTATATGATATAAATAAATAAACGAATTTAGATAAATATACACAATTAAATAAATGAACACGATAATGAAATAAACATAAAAGGATAACTGACCCCAATATTTGAAATGATCGCCGCCTTCCGCTCCTTCGGGACCTTCTCCTAAGAATGGTAGTACAACGGCACACTCCTAACGACATCCCCGATGTAGTTAGACTAGTGAGCCGCATGGGAACCGAAAGGGTTTAGGGTTGGTTTGTCACCCACATCAAAATTGATCGAGACGGGGCCTTTAGCTTCCGCGATGTCCTTTAGCGAAAGGTTTCGGGTCTTGTCGCGGGTATTCAGCCTACCCGCTCCCTGCCGCCCAAATTGGGCTTTCGTTTGCCGCCCAAATTGGGCTTTCGTTTATCTTTACCTGCAAAATCAAGTTAGTGATAAAGTCATAAAAATTCAAGGCAAGCAAGTTCAATATATGTATCAAATTTATGCTTGTATTACAATAATCCAAAATTCTTACCTTTGTTAGCAAAGCAACCCCCATAACCGGTGGGTACAACGTGTGATGGGGGACGATCATCACCACCACCGTCACCTCTGTGGGACCGTGCAACATCTGCTGACGACATCCGTACAAGTACAATTAGCATAACATATAAAAATTCATGAACAAAATAATATAAGCATGCACACATCCAAATACATACATATCCAAATAAATATACACATTTAAACAATCCACAACAATTTCATTCATTCATTCAAATATATAAGTGTATTTTGCAAGTTACAACTCAAGATCAATCTTCTTCTTCACTAGAATAAACTTTCTCAGCACCATCATCATCAACATTGATGAGGTCTTCAACATCAGAATCTGCTAAATCATGAGGAATGGCGTCATCATCATCAATAATATCATCGTCTTTGTCTGGAACATCAATGATATCTGGCGGTGCGTCAACCACGGTTGATTGACCATCTATATGCAAGGTCGCATTATCCAAGTCATTCAAACTAGTAGAAAGTGGGAGATCAGATGAGTTGTCGAAATGTATAATATCAGGATCGTCCTCTACCACGATGACACCCCCGTCGGAAAACTTTTTATGATTAACATGTTCGACGACCTTCCAGTGGGGTTTGGTCTTATCTTCAAGGTAGAAGACTTGTTTGACTTGTGTTACGAGAATGTATTGGTCATCTTTAAACGCCTCACGACTACAGTCGATTTGTGTCATGATGTTTCTAAGGACACGTTTGTTGACTTTACATCCTTTGTTGCTAGTGTCGAACTACTTAACTCGAAACAACGCAACTTTGAACAATAAATACTTAAACTCGAGGATTTCTTGAAGCTGACCGTAATACATTTCTTCTTCAGGGCCAGGAGAACAAATGCCGCTGTTTTGAGTTGTGCGACGTTCATCGCCGCTGTATACGACATACCTCACACTGTCGACTACGCAAGAGTTTACTGAGATTGGAGTCCATGATGGTCCATTAGCCAAAGCGAATAACTCGCTGGTTGTGCTAACCTCTGGGTCTTGGTCATTGTCTACGTGACGTTGACAGATCTATGAAGAAGATAGGAATAGATAGAGAACACAAAATATGATATTGTTATTTTTACAATTAAGTACACAAAATAAGTCTAAGTTTACTTGTGACCCAAACTAGTTGGGGAATTCTTCTTGCATGTCTTTGTTAGGAAATAAACTGAAAAACATTCATGGTATTAGAATAAGTCGTCGAAATGATAAGTTAAGAAAAAGAAGTTTCAAAACAAAAAAAACGCGTACCTCTTGAACTAGGACCGGTACGTGTCGATCTCAGGACGATTATGAAGTACATACCATTTCACTTTCTTCAACTCTAGGGCATCAAACCGAATAAACGAACGTAAACTAATCGGTTTACATACCGATCAGAACACCTGAAACTGACATGTTATGGGAGGGGGGTCCACATTGGTGGTGGAGCGGTGCTCGTCAGCAAAAATCCGCCGGTGGGGGGGGGGGGGGGGGGGGGAGATATATATATATTTTGCGTTATGAAACTGTGAAGATGAATGAAACCAAATCTAGTTTTTAACACTTGTTCCCAGCGACAAATCCCGGCGACATGTGCGCCGGGGAAAGACTTAAAATAATGTCGTTTAGCGTAAAGGAAATTATTGCGCGTAAATAGCGGGTTTAATTGTGGGTAACCCCGGAGAACATGTCCGGGGAAAGGTAAATTAAATATACTTTTTTTTAAGTTTTTATTTAACTTTTAAATAAGAATTATAACTTATTTATAAAATGTAATAACTTAAGGTTTATTATTATTTTATAAAAAATTGTTTTTATAAAATATATAAAAACTTTTATATATAAAATTAAAATTATTATTTACAAATTGATTTTTTTATAAAATATATAATGGTGTTTCGGCCGGTCGTCAGCGGTTCCTTGTTCGTATAAAATTATTATTTAAAAGATTTTTTATAAAATATATAATTATTATTTACAATATATTTTTTATAAATTATTTTAATATGCGTTCGTTTCGGCCGAGTGTCGGTCGGTTCCTCTGTTCTTATCAATTAATTATTAAAAATGATTTTTTATAAAAATATAATTATTATTTACAATTATTGTTTATAAATTATCTAATTGGTTTGTTCGGCCCGGTCGGTCCGGTCCCTTCCTTACGGTTCGTATATAAAATTATTAAAACGAGTTTTTAATAAAATATATAATTTATTATTTAAACAATTATTTTTTATAAATTAAATAATTGGTTTCGTTTCGTCGGCCGGGTCGTCCGGTTCCTGTTTCGTAATATAATTATTATTTAAAATAGATTTTTTATAAAATATATAATTATATATAATTACAATTATTTTTTTTATAAATTAATATAAATTGTATGTTTCGGCCGTCGGTCCGGTTCCTCGGTTCGATATAATCATTATGTTTAAAATGATTTTTATTATAAAATAGAATCAATTTCTTTTTATTATTTTTACAATTAATTTTTATAATTTATATAATTGGTTCGTTTCGGCCAGGGTCGGTCCCCGGTTTCCTCGGTCGTAAATCATTATTATTTAAAATGATTTTTTATAAAATATATAATTATTATTTACAATTATTTTTTATAAATTATATAATTGGTTCGTTTCGGCCGGGTCGGTCCGGTTCCTCGGTTCGTATATAATTATTATTTAAAATGATTTTTTATAAAATATATAATTATTATTTACAATTATTTTTTATAATTATATAATTGGTTCGTTTCGGCCGGGTCGGTCCGGTTCCTCGGTTCGTATATAATTATTATTTAAAATGATTTTTTATAAAAATATATAATTATTATTTACAATTATTTTTTATAAATTATATAATTGGTTCGTTTCGGCCGGGTCGGTCCGGTTCCTCGGTTCGTATATAATTATTATTTAAAATGATTTTTTATAAAATATATAATTATTATTTACAATTATTTTTTATAAATTATATAATTGGTTTGTTTCGGCCGGGTTCTCCGGTTCCATTAGGTTTCATTCAAGACGGATGAGAACGATGATTTTACGGTTTTATACAATAGAGGGTTTAAAACGGAGTGATCGATATGGTAGGGTATACAATTAGAGGTTTCCACGATGATGACGATATGGTATGGTTATACATTAGAGGCTCAACGGATGAGTCAATATGGTAGGGTTATACATTAGAGGCTCAACGGATGAGTCGATATGGTAGGGTTATACATTAGAGGTTCAACGGATGAGACGATATGGATAGGTTTTACATTAAGTTTCAACGGATGAGACGAAGTTTACGTTACCATATAGGATCAACGGATGAGTCGAATATGATCGGGTTATCACTGCAAGGTTCCAACTGTATGAGTCGATATGTTACGGTTTATACATTAAGAGGTTCAAACGGAGGATCGATATGGTAGGATATACATTAAGTTTTCAAGGCTGAACGATATGTTTTAACGGTTATACATTTCGTAGGTTCAAACGGATAGTGGATATGGTAGGGTTATACAGTAGAGGTTCACACGATGATTCTATCTGTTACGGTTATCATTATGATGTTCAACGGATGAGTGGATAAATGGGTAGGGTTAATATACAGTAGACGGTTCAACGGATTAGTCGATATGTTACGGTTATTACATTACGGTTCAACGGATGAAGTCCGATATGGTAGGGTTATCCAATTAGTATTCAACGGATGAAGACGTATATGTACGGTATACCTTAGAGGTATCAACGGATGAGTGGATATGGTAGGTTTATACAGTAGAGGTTTCAACGGATGAGTCGATCTGGTTCCGTTATACCATTAGAGTTCAACGGATGAATGGCTAATGGTAGGGTTACTCACAGAAGCGGAGTTCCCCACGATTAGGTCATCTGTTACCCGGTAATACATTAGCGGTTCAACGGATGCGACATACTGGCAGGTGTTATACCTTAAGGTTTCAACGGATGCAGCACGATCTGGTATGGTTAACACATTAGCTTATTCACAACAACGAGAGACGATATGTTCCGGTTATATCATTAGAGGTTCAACCGGATGAGTGGATATGGTAGGTGTTCTCCAGTAGCGTACAACGGATGAGTCGATATGTTGACGGTATACATATAGAGGATTCAACGGCTGAGTGTATAGGATGTTTAACAGGAGAGGTTCCAACCGATGATCGATATAGTTACGGTTAAACATTAGGAGGTTCAACGCTGAGTGGATATGGTAGGGTATACAGTAGAGGGTTCCACCGGATTCGTCATATGTTACGTAATACATTACAGAGGTTTCAACCGGATGAGTGGATATGGTAAGGTATACTGTAGAGTTCAAACGGATGCGTCGATATGTTCCGGTTATACATTAGAGGTTCAACGGATTGAGTCGATATGGCAGGAGTTATACATTAGAGGTTCAACGATACCATATGGTATGGTTATAATACATTGGAGTATTATATTTTCACCGGAAGAGACTATCAGTTACCGGTTTAATACATTAGAGTTATACAACAACGATGAGTGAATATGGTAAGGGTTCTACAGTCCGCAGGTTCAAACACCAACGATGATTCGCTATGATTAGTTACTACCATAGCCGTTACACCGCCGAGTCGACATGTTATTGGTTCTACATTCAGTCTTTGAATACATATTTAATAGTGTGTATTCTCATAGATTCCTGCGAAATACTCCTCCCGCCAAATACCCCCGCCAAAATACTCCTACCAAAAATCCCGCCAAATACTCCCAGCCAAATACCCCCGCCAAAATAAATCTTTTTATACCACATATAAAAGGCAGAACTATCACAACACAGAACATATCACACAACTCTCAACATCACAATCCACAAAAAGATGGTTTAACATGGTGCCACATGAAGCTTTTGCGTGTAGGTGTGCAGAAGGAGATTTAGTTCTCCGACAATCGTATAAACCTGAGAGTTATGGTAAACTATACTATGCATGTCCAAAATCAAAGGTGAACAATCACATGTTTTTTATTTGTGTAATATATAAATATTCTGTATAGTTCTGTTAAAAGATTGATTACTTTACTAATTAACAGCCTCCGAAAACATTTTGGATGTGATTTTATTTTATGGACAGAGACCCCGACTTCGTGAAATTGATGAGTTCTCATGGAGCTCCAAGTTACTCTGCAGGACATTCAACACCTCCAAGATATCTCAGGACCTTCAACGCCTCCAAAGCTATTCTTCTGACCTCAACACCTACAAACAATTCTCTAGGATCTTCATGAAAATAGAGGATATGGACTGTGTTTGATGTATAACGATCTGAATGTGTTTATGTATAACATATCACCTTAAAAACATATATATTTTTTTTTTGTTTAAAAATATACGAATATCGGACCGAAACAATCTAAAACAACGCAGTTTACTATAAAGCAACAAAGTCCAAACGTTTTATTCCCGGCGAAATTATTTTAATATCACATAATATTAAATAATATATTTTTATAAAATATAATACTTAAAAACTCTAGTTTTTTAATAAATATAGTTTTGATATATTAATAAAACTTTTAGTAAAAAATATAGTTGTGAGTTGTTTGTGATATATTAATAAAACTCAAAAAAAAATTTATTTTTGATATATTTGCGATATATTAATAAAACTTTATAATTTTTAATAATACTTTTCCCGGCGACATGTCGCCGGGGAAACCTCTTTTTTTTAATTTTTGATATATTTGTGATATATTAATAAAACTTTATAATTTTTAATAATACTTTCCCCGGCGACATGTCGCCGGGGAAACATTTTTTTATTTTTGATATATTAATAAAACTTTATGTAAATTTAATAATAATATTTCCCCGTCGACCATGTCGCGGGGAAACCACTTTTTAAAGTTGTTACCAAGTCACAACAAACGTAATTAACACTAATTAACTTTTTTTAAATTAACAAATGATATCCCCAGCACATGACGCCGGGGAAAAAGTAAGCGGGAAAATTTCCCGCCACGTTTTACGTAGAAATATTTGGTCAAATTTTAACGACCTTATCCCCGGCGACATGTCGCCGGGGAAAAGTTCAGAATACTTTGACTAAATTTTCTACGAGAATTGGTGCCACGTAGGATCTATTTTTGTCGTTTAGTGCATATTCCCCGCCCCCCCAGCGACATATGTCGCCGGGGAAAAAGTCCGTCACCTGTTCTCATATTTCTTGTAGTGATTTTATCTATTAATATTTACATTTTCTTAACAAAGAGTACAATACCCCTTTTCTTAACATGGATTTCTGCTCGTTTTAATCTCCCGTCTAGCTTAGTAACTGGAGTGTTTCGATCCCGAACCTTAGATCTTTGTAGTCGCTTATCTAGAGGTATCTTGTTGTATAGTTTGAGTCGCTTGTTTGGGGCTCGTTTTTATTCTTCTCTTTTTTCCTTTCTGTTAGTAATAAAGGTCTGTTGGCCCGAACCACTTGTTTAAATTATGCCCTTTTATTTCTTAAAGGGTGAGGTTTGTTTGTCCTAAAATACTGGTTGTATTCCTTTGTTTTAATAATCAACTAGCCTTAAAACCCGTCAACGTCGGGGTTATGTTTAAAGAGTTATTTTTTAAAGAATAACGCGTGTGAATAACGAAAAAAAAGCAAAGAATGTAACAATGTTTCATTAATATTTGAAAGGATGAATAAGTAATAAGTCAAACCATTCGTCAAATAATTGAGTTTTGTAGCAATTAAAATAAGAAACGTTCATGTGTTGTCGTCTTCAAACGATTGACTTTTGTAGCAGTTGAGTTCCATACAGCCTATCACATTGTCAATTGTTTGTTTCTTTCGCATGTGCTACTTAGCAAGCAGAAAAAGTCCTATTTGTGGTGGATCAGTCTCCAACGTTCTCAATGCCATATGAACTCAAACCCTCATGACGGCGTTAATAAATGATGATTTATTAAGAATTCAGATGTCGATGGGAAGGTTGCAATCGCTTCCTGCATTAGTGAGATAATAAGGATTACAGGGCCTAATGCACCTTACGATGATCACCAAATGAGGGTACACAATGGATTCACATGCTACTCTAAGAAATTATTGTGTTTTCCTTTACTGATTTAACTGGATTTAATGGATTCACCTCTTGAAACACCAATCATTTCTGAAAGCTTTTTAAGCCCGACATCGTCAAGTTTCTCCAATGACATATTCAAATGCCCCATGTCAACCAACTAAAAAGAGGAAAGGAAAAAATTATAAAAAAAAAAAAAATTATTATTAAGTAACAAAAATTAAAAAAAGAAAAAAAACTATCACTCCTAGCTATAGAAGAAAACATGAGGTGTACCTTTGCTGTTGCTACCAAGACTGGAAATGAAACATCCGTGACTTCCGTCATTAAGACACTACAAATACCAAATTAAGGTTCTAGACTCGTCCATAATGAAGAACACAACAGATTCTGTCTTAGAAAGCCAAATAAAATGATTGAAATATTATATTAGAGCCGCAGCCAGTCAAGACTCATACTGTGGTTTGTCAAGCATAGGAGGACGGTTGTCAGCACCGACAACAATCATAAATTCAGCTAAGGTAGACATCTTGAAGTGATTGTAATGAGATAAGAACTTGATCGAACAGTGATAAAGGAGGATTGTGTTAAATAGTTGTTATTGAAGGTGACTAAGATTATTATTCCACAGGATTTTACAAATCTTAACCAAAATCAAGAAAATACCAAGTTATTTCGCGGGATTTTACAAAGTAAGACAAACCGTAGAAAAATAAAATCTTTTTCTGATCAGTGTTATGTTTCGCACGAAATATGACAATGTAATGTTTCGCACGGTTTATGTCACTGTAATTTTTCGCACAATTTATGTCACTGTAATGTTTCGCACACCAATTACACTACATAAATCGCATACATGTTCCTAAACTTATTTCGCACAACATATTTCGCATAACCAGGAAAAAATTGAGCAGAGTTTTGTTTCGCAAGAACACGTATTTCGCAAGAAACAAACACCTATAATAAATCACACGATTTACTTATTTTGCACGCTTACATTAATCGCACAAACTGCATAAATCGTACACTTACATAAATCGCACCCTTTAAACTTATGTATTTCGTACGCTTCAAAAAAACGCAAAAAACACGTAAATATCACCTAAAAACACCCTTTTTGATGTTTTACCTTGATTTTTCTTGTACAACTAAGTATCTTAGGCCTAGATCTTGCTTAAAGACATAAACTTTAAGGCTTTTAAACACAAAAATATGGGTTTTGATTTGTTACGCACGAAACAAGAAAGACAACAAAAAATTTCGATTTTAGCAAGATAAAACGCACATAAACTCACGATATCACCTCATGGCGACTGATACCAATTGTAGGATATCAAACATACAATCTAAGATGACTAAATGAGAAGGAAATTCTAGAGAGAGAAAGAGTAGGTTAGAACACTTAGTGAGAGAAAGAAACTTGTATTATGAAATGAACCAACCTTCTTCCCATGGCATAGAAAGGGGTATTTATACCTTTACACGACGTGGTCACCATAGGGGTATTATAATGTTGACCTGGTTAGCTTAGCTAGTTTCCAAATATTATAGTATGAGCTACTTATCGATATATTAGAAGTGATCGAGACTTTTTTGTATTCCTAACAATACGAAAGAATATGTTTACCATACCACCATAGTTTATGCTATGTGAAATATATTTTGTCTAGTCTGTGCAAAAGATGTTATGTCATATTCTGTGCAAAACATGACAGGTGTAGTATTCTGTGCGATTTATGACATTTTATGAAAAAGAAACTCTGCCCAAAATTTTAAAATTTATGTAAAACATGTTTGTTATGTCATAATACATCTTTTGCCATGATTGTTTATGTGTTAATTAATCTTTAATTGAAAGTTTGACTTATGATCACTTTGACTTGTCGAGTTGACTTTATTCATAGAGTTGACCTTGACCATTGACCTTAGTTGACTTTATTCATAGAGTGCATTAATACGGACATAATTGCATGAAACCTAATCACAGTCAACAATTAATCAAATCATCAAGGATAATCAATTTAATCAGTAAAATATATTTGTTGTGCATATGAACTGTATTGGTTAATTCTTAAGCAGAATCATAAATCAAGAACTAATTCATCAAGTTACTACTCGTGATGAAAAGTGGGTTCCAACTAAGAAAAGAGTTAAGATCAGTACCACCAATGTTAGACTAGAGACTACTGTTCCATAAAAGGAAGAGACTTTTCAAGTTATTATTGATGTTGTCAAGAACTCTACCTGCTATAAGGCATTCACCATATCTGCTGAAGTACCTAAAATCTTTATGCAGTCGTTTTGGTACACTATTAAGAAGGTCTCAGGCACAAACTCTTATAAGTTTCTTCATTCTAATAAGAAGTGCTTGGTAGATGCTGAAGTGTTTTAGAAGATTCTTGATATCTGTCCAAGAGTTCAAGGAGTATACTTTGCTGAAGTTCTAATTTATGAGACTACTCTTACCTTCCCCTGATTGAAGAAACTAAAGAATCAATGATCCGGTGGTCAAGGAGACTCAAAACACAAGATAGCCATGTTTAGAGAGAGTGTGTAGTAAGAGAAAGAAATTTGTAAAATAAGATGAAAATAGAAAATGTTACAAGAGTCTCAACCCATCCATGGAAGCCATGGGGGGTACTTATACCACATTCATTACACAAGTATGCTATATTAGATATTCTAGTCCCTATGTATGGTGATATGGTAAACTATGGTAATTTCATAATGTCGTCACAGAAAATGAAATCATAACAATCTTCCCCTATGGGGCGATATACGGAATTACTTACAATATTTTCCTAACAAGTACATATTGAATAAGAACAAGAACTTCCATGAAGCTTCCAATGCTGATGATGTCTTCTGTGGTCTTTGACTTCAAGTCTGCACTCCAACATGAATCATCTTTGTAGTACCTTGTAGGAGAAATACTGTAATAGGCACGAACTAAGTAACCCATACACTTCTGGTTAAGGAGAAGCTTCTGAATTAGCTTCCCCCTAATTCATGCCGCATATTCTTGATTTTGAAGCTTTCAAAGCTTCCCCCAAACTAACAATCATCTCTTGAGCAGTTTCAAAGCTTTCTTACAAGCTTAGAATAATTAAGTGCACAGCAGAATTAGTAGTAAACCACATCAAATATTACTGCTACTTTGATAATAAGCTTAGTGATTACCGTTTGAGGAAACATTAACTGGATCAGCAACGTATCTTCTCACGATTGAATGATTCTTCTCATAACTCTTCCCCTTGGAAATTCAAATAATGCATACTAAAATTCACAAGATATCTCTTCCCCCATGTGGTTGAAGAAATGCACCCAAAAGTCACAAGTTAAAGCGTTGATTTTCTCTACGGTTATGACATTCGTCTTCTTGGCATGGCCTTACAAAAAAAGAAAGGCAAGGCCTCTCGGGTGTATCTACTCCTTCCCCCTTGCTGGTTTTGATACCTCAGAATCAGCAAAACCTTGTACACACGTATACTTGAATACTTATGTGAAGAATAAATTAGCTCAAATATATCCTGTGAGAATCAACTGTTGATCAAATCTCTACTCATAAACTCTCTCTAACTATCTTTTTACCAACCCCTTTATAGGCTATTTGAAGTAACCACTGATGGAGTAAACCTAATATACCAAACTTGAAATTGAAGTAGAATTCCTTGATCTTGTGACTTAAGATTGCACAAATGTATAAAGAATGATGTATAGAATTTGTGGTACAAATCAAATCTCTAAGTACTCAATACCCCACCAAAGTATGAGACATTCATCACCTCTTGCGATTATCCACATCCTCTTCTGCGTGTGACACTGAGTGCTACAACGTAATTCCTTTAAGTGATAGTTATCCAGGTCTTCAACCATCCACCTAGACTGCTAGTAACTAGATAACCCAAGTCTTCATCCTAAATCATAAGCCCGAGCAAGTTATCATTGAAAGTCATGCATCCAACCAACCCCGACTTCAAGATAAAATAAGAACACGCCTTTATGAAATCCAACTTTAATCTCAAATAAGTGATACACAACTAACTCCGTAGTCACTTAGAAAATTAATTCCAAAACTAGCCTTTAAAAAATTAAGTTCCATGATTCTTTATACAAATTGATAACGGTCTCGTCACATTGTCACTTTGTCATTTTAAACCTCGAATACAACTAATAACTTGTTAATCTTAAATATTTAGCCCAACTTAACTAATTTATACACCAATTTGTATAATTTTTTGTTAAGAAACTAGAACTACATTAAGCAAGCTCAAATGTAACCATTAACAACTAAATATAGCAATAATCATCCCAAGTGAATCATATAACCAAATTAGTTGTAATACAAAACAGTTAACATTGTTATACTTGGTCCAATAATCAAACTAGTGTTTGTAACTTTTTGAGACCCATAATCAGCCTAACACAATTATATTCGGATAAAAGGCCTATTATTTAGCTTTATAAAACAACCAAATTATGCCATAAAAGGCACAAATTTGTTCATTAACACATAAACAGATTCCAGACCATTGTATTAAGCAGTGTTGCAAAAATTGGCCTAGGCGGCCGATTAATCAGCGCCTAGGCGCTGGGCGGGGATCAACCGCTTTGATTTTCAATAATCGGCCTTATTAATCGTTTTGGTCAAAAATAGGTCAACAAACCGAATAATTAGATGAAAATTGGCCAAATCGGGTGTAACAATCCGTTATTTCAGGTCATTTCCCGACTCAATTATTACCATTATTTATTCTTAGAGTTTTACGCGTTTGCTTTTAATTATTATGTTATAGTTAAATTATGTAAACTAAAAATCAACGTTCAACGTAAACGGACACCAAACAAATAAAAGTTTACATCAAGCAAGTGTTATATGATTATTAAG
>BQNB010008960.1:0-88256 GCA_026074375.1 Tanacetum coccineum
TTTTTCTGACTTTTATTTTATTTTTTATGATTTTTTAAAGTTTTTAAACAAAATAAATTATAAAAAATACTAAACGTTTACACAAAATTCTAGAAAAATTACACAAAATAGCTTAAAGAATGTAGGTCCTATGAAAAATATAAAAACTTACACAACTTATCAAATAAAAAGGTAGCTTGGAAGTCAGGGGTGAGCTAAGGCTCGAACCCCCGACCTCAACAAGCCTCAACCCTCTATAAACCAACACCTCTACCGCTGTGCTACAATAGCTCATCCGGTAGAGGTTTGTTGTGTTTAATATTTAAGGGTGTTTTGGGCTTTAAGCTTTCAGCCCACTTTTTGCTTATTACACAGCTTATTTGATAAGAAAAAGAGGACATAAAAGACTTTAAGAAAAAATAATTTAAACTTATTTTGAACAACTAATAAGCAAAAAAAAGCTAATTAAAAAGAGCAATATTAACTTTAAAGTTAATACTGCCAAAGGTGTTTTAAAATGAAAAAGGCTTTAAAAAGCTAAACTATGGGCTGAATTAAACTAGAATAAGCTGAAATGAACTTAGTCCAAACTAATGAGCAATTGTAAACCTAAATAAGCCAAGGGAATGAGCAAATAAACTCAAATAAGCCATTTTCCCAAAATGGGTAAAAAAAATTCTACAAAACAGCCCTTGGGTGGCTTTTTGGGCTTAAAAATAAGCTGGTAAATGGTATCCTAGTCCAAAAAAAAAGCAAAAATAGATTGAGTTTTAAGCTCATAGACCAATAATCAAGACTCAAAAAGTATTTTGAAACTCTGGATAAGCCAGAATAAGCTAATGAAAAAGCTCAAAATTCATTTTTTAACTACTTATGCAGATTTTTGGCTAAGTCTTAAACTACAAATGCACCCTATTCTAACTCTTACTCTATGCATTAAAAACTCTTAAAATGAACATGTAAAAGAGGACAAAAGACCACTTAAGCCAAATATCAAAAATAAGCTATTCTACAAAAGGAAATAACCTCAGATTCACAACATGGCTATTTTAAACTTATTTTTTGAGATTTAATGAATAAAAACTTGATTAAACTACTTATTAGACTATAATTAAGCTAAATGAAATTAACTAAATGACCCAACCCATGACAATACCCAGTTTGACCCATTTTGGTTACTGTCCCAAACACCCCTTTAATTTCTAAAAATGGATTTTTAAGCTGTTTTAAGGAGATTTAGGCCAAGGGTCTTAAAAACAAACATTCATGCATCAGTAATAAGCATAATTTAGCACCTTGAAAAAGAAAATAAGCACAAATAAGCTGTAAATAAGCAAATGCAGAAAAATAAGCTTAAATTAAAGGAAAAGGACTTACCAAAGCCTTAGCTCTAAACAAGGCTATCAATGCTCATTAGAGCTTAATGATCAAAGCTCTAGCTTGTGTTTAACAAGCTAGTGAGTCCATAAGCCCATCCATATCCGGCTTATCATCCAAATTATAAGCTGTGGTAATTTTAGGAGGTTTTTCTTGATTTTTGTATTATCTACTTAACTTTTTAGTTTTCTCAATGAAGAAAGCTTGTAAATAAGCTATACTAAGAGCTTTTTGAACTCACTTTAACATAATTTAACAACTTAACACTTGGAATTTAAAGATTGAAATTTAACTTAAATACCTCAAATTTTCATTAAACTTTAAAATTAATACAATGCTGAAAGAAAAAGTTTAATAAGCTGAAAATAAGTAAGAATGACTTAATGAAAATTACAATTAACTAAGATTAAGCTAAGATCCTAGAATGAGCTACATTGGGTCCTTTTATAGCCGAATTCTTCATTTCTTGAACTTGCAGCTTGTGCTTTCTTTGTGAGAGACTTCCATGGTGTTTTAGTTGTGTGAGAGCTTTGAAAAAGTTAATCCCAGCCATTAATTTGCCTTGTGCTTCTTTTTAATCAATCTTGGCCTTCGAAATCTTTTGAAAAGGGTGAGGATTGCCAACTTGGCAATCATAAAGCTGAGAGGGGTTTAGTGGAGAGGGGAGAAATGGTTTACCCATGGTGTTGTAGAAGTTACAGGGTAAAAGAAAGGGGGGAAACACGTGAGGTGTTCTTGGGTTTTGGTTGGCGGGAAAACCTGTTTGAGAGGTTACAGGGGAAAGGTTTGGGGATGGGGCAGGTTTGGTCCCTCAAAGTGTGTTTATATATTGCATCACACATCCTTGTTAGTTAAACAGGTTTGAGGGGTTGGCAATTTTAACCCCTCAACCTATATATCTTAATTGCAAAGCTAGTCCCTTCTCATTACAACTTTAGGGGTTTGGCAGATTTGCCCCCTAAAGTTGTATTTTCAAATAATAGCAAAATCAGTCCTTGTCTTTTATTACTTTGAAATATAACTTAGGGATTTGGCAATTGTGGTCCCTTAAGTTGTATTTTCTGCTTTAGCTTCTCGGAGTTGACTTTAACTCTGTCGGGGTCTCCCATGTTTGCAGGTGTTTCTCCTTGGACAAATGCTGATCCGTTTTTGCCTAGATCTAAACTCTCAACGTATTTATCTATACACTTTTCTCCTTTCCCGTTGCTCCGGGTTTTGTCGGTTTTTGCTTTTGGTTTTTCGGTCTGTGAGGTGTGGAGGCCAAGGGGGGGACGCGTGGAGTGCGTGGGGGGGGGGGGGAGGGATAGGATGGGGGTTTTTTGAAAGGAAGGGGGGGGGGGGGAAGTGGGAGGTAAGAATTGTGAGAGGGAAGGGGGGGGGGGGAGGGGGGAGGAAGAGGGTGGCGGGGGGGATAGAGGGGAGGGAGGATATGGGAGGAGGGAGGGGGGGGGAAGGGGGGGGGGGGTGTGGAGGGGGGGGGGGGAGAGAGAGGGGGGGGAAAGGGGGGAGGAGGGGAGGAGGGGGGGGGGAGAGAGTGGGAAGGGTATGGGGATAGGTGGGGAAAAGAGTGATTATGGATGGGTGGGAGGGAGGGGGTCGGGGGGATTATGGATAAGGGGGGAGGGGGAGAAAATTTAGTTTATTTATTGTTGGGGGGGGGGAGGGATGGGGGGGATGGGTGGATCGAGGGTGGGCTGGGGGAGAAAGGGAACTGGTGAGGGGGGAGAGAGGGGGGAGGGATTGGGGGGGGAGGAGATGAGGGAGGGGGGGGAAGGGGAGGGGGGGGGGAGGGGGGGGAGGGAGAAGAGGCGGGGGAAGGGGGAACTTCTTTTTCTGTTTTCCTTTTTTGGGGGGGGGAGAAGGAGGGGGGAAGGTAGGGGGGGAGGATGGGAATATGGGGAGGATGGGGGAGGGGGGGAATTTTGGGGGGGAGGAGGGGGGGGGGGGGGGGGGGGGATGGAGAGAGGGGGATATGGGGGAATAGGGGGGGGAGAGGGAAGGGAAAATGGAGGGGGGGGACTGGTAAAGGTGCGTGTGGGGATATTTGTTAGGGATAAGTTTTTATTTTTTATTTGGGAGAGAAGAGTGGGGGGCGAGGGGGAGGGGGGGGAGAGGATTTTGAACGGGGGGGGATGATTGGAGAGTGGAGGGGGGGAGAGGCGATCAGGGATTGGAGAGGGGGGGGGAGGACGAGGAGGAGTAGGATATGGGAGGAGGATTTAGGGAGGGGTAGAGAGGGAGGAGGGATGGAAGAGGGAAAGGAACGGGGGGGGGAGGAAGGTGGAGGAGGGGGTGAATGGGGGAGGGATAGGGAGATAGAGGGGAAGAGGTGGGAGGGGGGGGGGGGGGAGGGGGGGGAGGGGGGGGTGAACGGGAAGAGATTGCGGGGGGAGGGGAGGGAAAGGGGGTAAGGTGGAGAGGGGGGGAGGGGGATTTGGGGAGGGGGGGGGTGGGAAGGAGGGTCGGATTTGTGAAGGGAAGGGGGAATAGAGAGAAGGGGAAGGGGGAGGGGAGGGTGCGAGAGGGAGGCGAGGGGAGGAGGGGGGGAGGGGGGGGGGGGGGGGGGGAGTTGGGGGTGGGGGGAAATTGGAGGGGGGGGGAAGGTGTGATAGAGGGGGAGGGGATGGGAGGGGGGAGGGATTCGGAGGGGGAGGGATTTATACTTTTTTAAGGGGGAAGGGGATGGAGGGGAATGTGGGGAGGAGGAGATGAGATGGAGAGGGAGGGGAGGATGGGAGTGGGAGGAGGAGGAGGGAGGAGGGGGAGGGGGGGGGGGGGGGGGGGAGGGGAAGGGTGGGGGGGGATAGGGGGGGAGGATGGAAAGGGGGGAGAATGGGGGGAGGGGGGGGGGGGGGATGGGGGGAGGAGGATGGGGAATGGGGAGGGTGAAAGTAGGGGGGGGGAAGGGGGGGGGGAGGGGGGAGGAGGGGGGGGGGGAGGGGAGGGGTGGGAGGAGTGGAGAGGGGGAGGGAGGAGAGGGGAGCGATGGGTGGGAGGATGGGGGGGGGTGGAGGTGAGGGGAGGGATGAGGGGAGGGAGGGAGGGCGAAAAAGAATGTAGGGTAGAAGGTATGGGGGAGAGTGAGGGGGAGGGCGCTGCGGATGGTGGGGACAGGAGGCGAGAAAGGTGTGTGGAGGGACAGGGGGGGGGAATGGGGGGGGGGATGGGGGGGGAGGAGAGGAGGGAGGAGGAGGGGGAGGGGGAGGGGGGAGAGGGAGATGGGGGGGAGGGAAGAGGGCGTGAGTGTAGGGGGAAAAGGGGATAAGGAGGGAGAGGGAAGGGGGGGATGAGGGTGGGATGGGATTTTATGATGGAGGATCTTCAAAGGAAGGGAGGAAGTGAGGGGGGAGGGAAAAATGAGGGGGGAAGAGGGGGAGGGGTGGGGGAGGGAGAGAGGAGGGAAGATGGGGTGGAGGGGGGGGAGAGTGGGGGGAGGGGGGGAGGGATAGGGATAGGGAGGGGGGGGAGAGGGAGTTGAGGGGGGGGAGGGGGGGAGGGAGAGGGGAGGGGTGGGGGGGAGTATTTGGAATTGGCGGGGGAAGAATGAGGGAGTCGAAGAGGGTGGGAAGGGAGGGGGAGATAGGAGGGAGAGCCAGGGTGGGGAGAGGATTTGAGATAGATGGAAGAGAGGGAGGGAGGGAGGAGGGGGGAGGGGGGAGGGGGATAAAGGAGGGGGGGATAGGAAGATGGAGGGGGAGACAGGGGTGGAGGAGGGGGATTTGTGGAGGGAAGATGGGGGGGGAGGGGATAATTGGAGGGGTAGGGGGGGGGAGGATGAGGGGGGGAAAGGGGGAGGGCGTGGTGGGTAATGATGGGGTGGGGAAGGCGGGGGGGGGGTGGGGAGGGGGGGGAGGAGAAGGGGGGGGAGATGTAGAGGTGGGTGAGGAGGGAGAGGGGGGGGAAGTTAGTGCGGGATTTGCCATGAAGAGGGATGGAAGAAGATGGATCTAAGGAGGGGAAAAGGGGAGGAGCATGGGGTGGAAGAAGGATAGGGGGGGAAGGTGGTTATAGGGAAGGGAAGGATTAGGGAGATGAGAGGGGGGGGGGGGGATAGGGGGATGGTGGGGTAAGAGGGGAGAAGGAAAAGGAGGTGGGAGGGGGGGGGGGGGGGATGAAGGGGATGGGAGGGGGATATGTGGCGTGCGAGGCGGTTGGGTGGGGGGGGAGGGGTGGGGGGGATGTGCGGGAGGGCGGGGGAGGGGGGAGAAGGGGGGGCTGGAAGGGGGGGGGGGGGGGGGGAGGAAGAGGGAAGGGGAGCGTGGGGGTGAGGAGGGGATGACCGTTGGATTAGGGAGGAGGGGAGGATGAGAGGGAGAGAACGAGATTTTGGGTCTGGGGCAGTGGGCGAGGGGATAGGGGGGGAGGGAATAATGGGAGGGGGAGTGGGGGGTGTGAGAGAGGTGGGGGAGGGGAGGGGGATGGGGGAGAGGGGTAAGGGAGGGGGGAGGGGGATGTGGGGATTGGGTGGTTGGGGCGGGTGAAAGATGGGGGGGGGGGGGGGGATTTGGAGTGAAGGGGCGAGGGAGGGAGGAGAGGAGGGGTATGGAGGGGGCGGGAGACGAGCGGGGGCGAGAGGGAAAAGGGGGGGGGGGGATGGGGGATGGGAGGAGGGGAAGGAGGGGGGGCGGGGAGGGGGGGATGGGGGGTGAGGGAGAGGAGGGGGGAATGGGGGGAGAAGGGATGAGGAAGGGGGTAAGGGGGGGGGAGGGGGGGGGAGGAGGGGGGGGGGGAGGAGAGATGGGGGGAGGAGGGGGGGGGAGGGGGGAGGATAGGGAAGGGGAAGGATCGGGGACGAGTGATGGGGGGGGGGGAGGGGGGGGGGTAGGAGAGGGGAGAGGGGAGGGGGAGGGGGAGATGAAAGGGGGGGAGGGGGGAGGTAGGAGAGGAGGGGGGAGGAGGGGATCAGGTGGGGGCTGGGGGGGAAGGGGGGGGGAAGGGGAGGAGGGGGGATAATGAATAGGGAGGAGGGGGGGAGGGAGGGGGGGGGGGGGGGGGGGGGGGGGGGCGAAAGGGAGTTTGAAGAGGTGGGGGATAACAGTGGGGGGAGGGAGAGGGAGGAATTGTGGAGGGTAAGGGAGGGTGATCCCGAGAAAAGGGAAAGCGAAGGGGGGGGAATATCTTTTTTTTTTAAAATATTTTTAATGGGTGGGGCGGGGAAGGGAAGGGGGAGGGATAGAGAGGAGAGGGGGATGAAGGGGGGGGCGGATCGGGATGGAGGGAGGAAGGGGAGGGGAAGAGGGGTGGGGGGAGGGAGGAAGGAGGGGGGGAGGGAAGAGGGATGGGGGGGGGGAGATTGGGGATGGGATATTGGGGGTAGAAGGGAGGGGAGAGGGGAGAGGGGGGAAGGGGGGGGAGTGGGCAGGGAGGGAGAAGGGGGGAGGTAGGGAGAGAAAAGGCGGATCGTGGCTGTGGGGGGGGGGGATGAGGAGAGAGGGGGGGGGAGGGGGGGGGGGAGAGAGAGAGGGAGAGGGATGGGGAATGGGGAGGGGATGGGAGGGAGGGAAAGCGGGAGAGAGGGGGGGGGAAAAATGGGGGGGGAGGAGGAGGGGGATGGGGATGGGGGTTGGGGTGGGAGGGGGGTGGGAGCGGGGGGAATGGGGGGGGGGGAGGTGGGGATTGTGGGGGAGGAGGGGGGGATAGGGGGAGGGAGGAGGGGGGGAGGGGGGGGGGGGGGGGGGGGGGTGGAGTGTGGGGAGAATGGGGGGGGGGAAGGGACGGGAAGGGAAGGGCGAGGGGCGGGGGGGAGGGAGGGATAAGGGGGGGGGGGAAGGGGGTGGAGGGGGATGGGGATCGGGAGGGGAGGAAAGGATGGGGGAGGTAGGGAAGGGTACGAAGGGGGGGGGGGGGATGGGAGTAAGGGGGATAATCTGAAAGACGGGGGAGGGGGGGGGGGGTTTCTCGGGGGGGGGGTGTGGAGGGGGGGGGGGAGGGGATGAGGGAATCGTGGGGGGGATAGGAGTTACGGGGGGGGATAGGGGGAAGAAATCGGAGAAGGGAAGAGGGGGGAGGGGGAGGGTCGGGGGGGATTGGGGGGAGGGAGATAGGGTAGAGGAGATGGGGGATGGAGGGATCTGGGGGGGGGGAGAGAGGGGGAGGTGGAGGGAGGGAGAGATAGGGGATATGAGAGGAGGGGAGGGGCGAGATGAGGATGGGGGGGGAGGGGGGAACGGAGGGGGGGAGATTGGAGATTATTTTTTTTTTATTCTTCTTTTTTTGGATGGGGGAGAGGGGATTTAGGGGAGAATGGGAGGGAGGGGAAGAGGGGGGGAGGGGGGGGAGGGGTGGGGGGTGGGGAAGGAGGGGGGGGGGGGGGGGGGGGCGGAGGGGGGATTGGGAGGAGAGAGAGAGGGTGCGTAGGGGAGAGGGTGGGGAATTAGAGGGTGAGGGGAGGAGGGGAAGGGGGGGGAGAGGGGGGGATAGGGCGGAGGAATGGGGGGGGGGGAGGGAAGAGGGGGGCGGAGGGGGGGGGGAGGGAGGGGGGGGGGGGGGGAGATTTGAGGGGACGGGGGGAGGGAAGAGGGGAGGGGACGAGGGGAGGGAGGGGAGGGCGGAGAGGGGGGGGGGGGGGGGGGGGGGACGGGAGGGGAAGGGTGAAGGATGTTATGGAGAGGGGAGGGGGGTGGGGGGAAGGGGAGGGGGGGGGGAGGGGGGGGGGAGGGGGGAGGGGGGGGGAGGGGTGGGGGAGGGGGGAGGGGGGGGGGGGGGAGGAGGGGAGGAGGGGGGAGGGGGGGGGGCGGGGAGGGAAGGGAATTGAAGGGGGTGGAGCGGTGTGGGAGATTGGGGAGATAGGAATATAAACGTATATATTGCCCGGGGTGAGGGAGGTGGGGGAGGGGGGGAGAGGAGGGAGCGGGGGGGCGTGGAGGAATTCAAGAATTTGATTTGAGGGGGGGGGGAGGATCACTTTTTCTAGGGAGGGAGAGGAGGGGAGGGAGGGGGATGGGGATTGGAGGGGGGAAGAGGAAGTGAGGGACGGAAAAGGAGGAGAGAGAAGGGGACGAATGGGGAGGGATTATTGTATTACTTTTTTGGGGGGAGGGGAGGGGGAGGGGGGGGGGAGGGAGGAAAAGAGAGGGAGGGGGGGAGTGGAGCGGGGGAGGGGGAAGGAGGGGGGGGATAGGGGGGATTTGGGGGAGGGAGGAGGAGAGGTGGGATTGTTGAGGAAGGGTGGAGGGAGAAGGCGGGGGAGGGGGAGGGAGGGTGGAGGATGGGGGGGGGGGAAGGGAGGGGGGAAGGGGGGGAAGGAGGGAGGGGGGGGGGGGGGGGGACGGGGAGGATTGGGAGAGGGGGGCTCTTATCGGGGGTGATGATGGGAGGGGGGGGGGGGTGATTGGGGGGGAAGGGAGGGAGATGGGGGGGGGATTTAGAGAGGGGGGGAGATTGAGGGGGAGGAGGAGGAGGGGATTTGATGGGGGATACTTTTCTTTTTTTTTCCCTTTCTTTTTTTCTTAGGAAAGGAGGAATGAAGGGGCGGGGGGGTAGGAGGAGATGTGGCGTGCGGTGGAAGGGGAGAGGGGGAAGGGGGGGAGCGGGAAAGAAGGGAGGGGGGGGGAGGGGGGGGGAGGAGATGGGATTGGGGGGGGTGAGGAGGGGGAGGGGAAGGGGAGGGGGAGGGGAGGGGGGGAGGAAATGGAGAGGGATGAGGGAGAGGGAGGGGAGGATAGTGGGGGGAGGGGGGGATTGGAGGATGGGTGGGTGGAGGGATTGTGAAGGGGTGGGATGGAAGGGGGGGGGGGAGGGGGAAGGGGGGGGGGGGGAGGAGGGAGAGAGAAGGGAGATGGGGGGGAGGGGGAAGAGAGGTGATGGGATGGGGGGAGGGAGGGGGGAGGGGAAGGGGAGGGGGGGGGTAGGTGGGCGGGAGAGAGGGTACGTGGGGGTAGATGAGGAGGCGGGGGGATGGGAGGGGAATCATTCCTGAAAAGTCTGACGCGTGAAAATGTGTGAGATGAATAACAAAAGCAATCTCAGCCTTCAAATTTACTTGTGCTTCTTTTGGAACAATCTCAACCATCGAAATCTTTTGAAAAGGGTGAGGATTGCCAACTTGACATTTTTCCTTGGGTTGGGATGATAGTGGAGAGGGAGAGGGATGTTTAACCATGGGGTTTTAATGGGGTTGCAGGGTAAAAGGGGTGTTGTTTGGGGAAGACAATCAAAAGGCGGGAAAGGTGGGTTTGACTGGGTCAAGGGATAACAGGTGTAGGTTTGGGTAAAAGTCAAGTTAGGCCCTCCAAAGTTATAAGGTGTATTGCAATCTTGGTCCTTGTGGTGATATAGGATTGAGGGTTTGGCAGAAATGCCCCCTCAACCTTATATCTTTAATTGCAAAATCAGTCCCTTTTGTAATATTACTTTAGGGGTTTGGCAGAAATGCCCCCTAAAGTTGTATTTTCACATAATAGCAAAAACAGCCCTTGTCTTTAATCCTTTATATATAACTTTGGGAATTGGCAATTTCAGTCCCTCAAGTTATATTTTTCTTTGATTTATCTTCTCGTAGTTGACTTGACTTTGTCGGGGTTGACTTTGACTTTGAGAGTTTGACTTTTCTGGCTTCGATTTGGCTTCGTCTTTTGACACTTTTCCATTCCGTGCTCGGTTTTGTCGTTTTTTGCTTTGTTTTTCGTCTTTTTGTATGATATCCGTTTCCTGCACAATACAAATGCAAAACAAACATATATTTGGCAGTTTTTGGTCATTTAAGTCCGTTTTTAATGGAAAAAAGGTATGTGTAATTAAGCACATACCAGTCTCAATCTTGATCCAAAATTTTGACCAATTCCTCCTGTAGCCCTATACTCCCGCCAAAAACTCCCGCCAAATTCTCCTGCCAAAAAGTCCCTCCAAATACTCCTGCCAAATACTCCCTCCAAAAAACTATTTTTTACCATAAAAGCAGATATTATCCTCACAATCACCCACAGATCACACACATTCTTAGCATCACAACCACAAACATATCACACTGTTATTATGGTGAAGATGGTGCCATATGAAGCTTTTGCGTGTCGTTGTGGAGCCGGAGATGTAGTTCTGCGAGAATCGTATAAACCTAAAACCCGTGGTAAACTATACTATGTATGTTCCCGATAAAAGGTGAAAAATCACATACTTTTTTTGTGTAATATATAAATAATGTGGTTAGTTGTTAAAACTTATTATCTTTACTCTTTAACAGCCTCTCGAAGACACTTTCGGATGTAAATATTTTTTATGGAAAGAGGAACGAGTCCGTCTACTGGTTGGTTCTCCTGGAGCTTCAACGACTCCAATTTATTCTCCAGGATCTTCATCGACTCCAATTTATTCTCCAGGATCTTCAACACCTCCACGCTATTCTCCGGGAGCTTCAACACCTAAAAGCTATTCTCTGGGAACTTTAAGAAATGCACAGTACTCAAACGGATGAGTCGATATGTTATCGTTGTACATTAGATGTCCAACGGATGAGTCGATATGTTATCGTTATAACGATGATATTCATATCAAAGGTAGCAAAACTACTTAGAATTCACCCATAAGTAGCTAGAATATGATAAGTAAGTGTCTCAATCTTGATCTAAAATTTCGACCAATTCCTCCTGTAGCCCTATACTCCTGCAAAAACTCCTGCCCAAAAATCCCTCCAAATACTCTCGCCAAATACTCCCTCCAAAAAAATGTTTTTGTACCATAAAAGCAGATATTATCCTCACAATCACCCACATATCACACACATTCTTAGCATCACAACCACAAACGTATCACACTGTTATTATGGTGAAGATGGTGCCATATGAAGCTTTTGCGTGTCGTTGTGGAGCCGGAGATGTAGCTCTACAAGAATTGTATAAACCTAAAACCCGTGGTAAACTATACTATGCATCTCCGCGATCAATGGTGAACAATCACATGTTTTTTTGTGTAATATATAAATAATGTGGTTAGTTGTTAAAACTTATTATCTTTAGTCTTTAACAACCTCTCGAAGACACTTTCGGATGTAAATTTTTTTTATGGAAAGAGGAACGAGTCCGTCTACTAGTTGGTTCTCCTGGAGCTTCAACGACTCCAATTTATTCTCCAGGATCTTCAACACCTCAAAGCTATTCTCTGAGAACTTCAAGAAATGCACAGTGCTCAAACTGCAAGCACTTGCTTGATAAGATAACGGTACTCGAGGCAACGGTAGATATGTATATGCATCCGGAACAACACACAATTAATTTAGACTATTTCACAAAGTTTACAATAACATGGGAAAACTTAATTTGGGGTAGTTTGTCATTTGGAATGTAATTCGTATGCTTTAAGCGTTGGTTTGTAAGTCTCGTATGATTATCGTTCTAATATGTTTAAGTGTTTGTTTGTAAGTCTCTTGTGTTACCACAAGTGGTATGTATAATATTTAACTAAATGAATGTTTATTTTTGTGTTACTTGACGAATGTGCATCTTGAAAAAGTATACGGTATATCATGTTCAACTATAGAGGGGTAGTGCATATCCTGAGCGAACCGAGAAAATGGAGTGTTTTTTATATAGTTATTATTTAAAACCACACAACGAACCGAGAAAACGGAGTGTTTTTTATATAGTTTTTATATAGTTATTATTTAAAACCACACAAGAAACCGAAATGTTTTTTTAGTATTTATATATTTTAAATAATAATTATAAAATATATTTTATAAATAATAATTATTTAAAAGCATAATTAAATTTTTTAATAAAATATATAATCTCGGGCGACATGTCGCCCGAGAAACGTGAGCGGAAAAAATTGCCGCCAGGAGTATCGTTAAAAATTTTTGTTAAATTTTAATAAAAAGTTTCCAGGGCGACATGTCGCCCGGGAAAAAATAACGAACGTTAATTACCACGCTTAATCATTCACGTAAAATATTTTTTTTATAAAAAGTTTCCCGGGCGACAAGTTTCCCTGGCGACATGTCGCCCGGGAAACTCTATTCATACTTTGACTAAAAAGTCTATCAGAATTGGTGCCACGTCGGACGAACTTTTGTCGTTTAGTGACGTTTTCCGGGCGACAAATGTCGCCCGGGAAAACTTGGTCACATGTTCTACTTTTTCTTGTAGTGTGGTAACGTCTCGTTTATAGGAAAATGAGAATGTAAAAGTAAAAGAGATGATTAATTAAAAATGATTTTCATTGATGACATGCCATTTTGTAAAAGAGTTTTTTGTAAACATTGTGTAGATGTAGTATTTTTCATAAATAAATAGCACAAATTGTGACACAATGTATATATTTTTTGCTTAACATGATCAAACTTTAACGATGATAGTCTGGCAAAACTATAAAAGTGCTAATGTTTTTGTAGATTCTTTTAATTTTACTCCTAGCTTCTTATTGGAGGAAAATGCTTTATGGCGGAAAGTAATTGTATCCATCCATGGCAATTGCAGGGGTTTTAAAACGGACTCTACACTCCATACAAGTCGGGGCCTTGGTACCAAGTATTAAAGATGAAGGATGATCTTTCCCTATATGGTATTTCTCCTTTATCTCTCTTTAAGAAAAAGTTGGTAATGGTCAAAAAACTCGATTTTGGATAGACTCGTGGCTTGGAGGGCCTCCTTTACGCTGCACTTTCCCACGATTATATCGGTTAGAGTTGAATCCAGAATGCCTTATTTGTGATCGAGCACCTCAATCACTTAACAACATTGGATCAAGCAATGTTGCCTTACCTACTGGTAATGTTCCCTCCTTTGTGCAAGACCACCTGATCTCGCCCCATGCCACCTCCATACGCGGCCAAACACCTTCAAGACCTCTAAATGAACCTCTTGGTCTTGTATATCAGTGGGCTTGGTCAAGAACTCCATGGACTTCGGCAGAACAACAAGAAATAACTGAATTGATGACCCTCCTCTCAAACTTTTGTTTATCCAACGATAATGACTCATGGTAGTGCACCATAAGCAAATCTAGTTTTTTTTCTGTCAAGGATATGCGATCTCATATCTCCAAGCACGTTTATACCTCAAACCCGCAGCCTTATAGGTGGAATAGTGTCATCCCGATCAAAATTAACATTTGCTCCTGGCGTATCATTCATGAAAGGCTCCCAACTAGGTCAAACATAAATCAAAGAGGTATTAATCTCCATTCTTTCCTATGTCCAGTGTGTGACAGTCACATTGAAACCGAGGAGCATCTTTTCGTTTCCTGTGAAGTAGCCAAAGAGATTTGGTCAAAAGTGTTATCATGGTGGAAGATCCGAAACATCTCTATAACATGTCTTCCATATGCTATCATTCTTGCAGATAGAGTCTAAATGCCGAATCATCTTGTGGCTTTTTTTGATGCGGTAGTTCAATCAAACATTTGGTTCCTTTGGAGGTTTCAGAACGACATGTCTTTCTCCCTTAAACGTCCCTCAAAAGATCTTATCCTCAATGATATCAAGCTCGCTTCATACAATTGGATTTCGTCTAGAGGTAGATCGGTTAGGCTTAATTGGATTGAATGGTTTGATAATCCATGTAATACCCGTTGTAATTGATCATTGTTCCTTTAGCTTCTAGCTTCTTGCTAAGTTGCTTTTGTTTATATATACATATTGCTGTTAAAAAAAAGATACTTCTACAGGTACAGAGTCAGTGTTTTCTCGCCGGTTTAAACCATTGAGGGAGTTTTCTAATTTTGTAACCAAACATTATATGGATAAGGCGTGGAGCTATTTAGTACGTGTATATAAGTAGTCACAAACAAAATAAAATTGGAGTGCTCTTAATAGCAATTCGAAAAACAAGATCTAGACGAGTCTTCTTCAGTTCATCTTCATGACAGTTTGGTCATTTGTCAAGTTAGACGTGTGGTGTATTCGGACAAAGTGAAAGTGTATAGCGACAAATAATTATACTTAAGAAATTGTGACTCTGATTCGACCTTGATGCAAAACGTTTGTTTTTTGAAATATAAAGTGTGTATTTTTTTAAATTAATACAGTGTGTGTTTGAAAAGTTGACAAGTTTAGAATTGATCAAGTTTAAAGTGTATTAAAAGGTACTTAAAGATAATTTAGACAAACCATGTTAATTTAAGTTTCAATATTAATGATTTAAGGTTTCAAAAATGCATATACAGTCTTTTATAAGTAGTAAGAGATTAATATTGGTTTAATTAAGTAGTAAGAGAGTAATAATGTATTCGATACTAGGTCAACGTCAATTTCAAATCATAGTAGCATTACCATTAGCATTTACATGTTTAGATCAAAATTTCCTTTTTGAAAAGGATTTCCAACTGAATAGTTGCTTGTTATTGCATAAGACATAGGTACTAGATAATCGAATTTAGGATAGCTTAAAATGATCAAGCCTAGTTTCTCCAAGCCGATGTGCGTAGGTATGCGACTTGTACTCAGCCCAAGTAAACGGTTTGTACATAAGTGGTTTGTTTCGTTTGACTAGCTGGGGTGGACAAGTGATGGTCGCGTGTGGCGGAGGTCCACCAAAGAACACCATAGACAATCGAGACTCAGTGGACGATGTGTTAGCCATGGCTCTATGTCTCACACTTATAAACCTTCCATTTGTCATAGCCTGTTTAATTATTATATCAATAAAATTAAGAAATGACCTTTGTTAGATGCAAATAGTCATTACTGCTTAACTAAAAACATTAGGTATAAAAAGATATGCATATCACAAATTTATGTTAGCAATAATTTAGGGATGTAAATGAACCGAGCTGCTCGTGAGCTACTCAAGTCGGTCGAGCTTTAGCTTAACACAAGGCTCTTTTGATAATCAAATTTTTTATGTTTTGACTTTTAGAAAACAAAAAAGTAACTTTAGTTTATAAACGAGCCGCTGAGTCCAGCTCGAGCTTTAAAAATAACTTGCGAGTTAAATTAAGCTTTACATATAAGGCTCGAGAAGTGCCTAGCTTGAGATTCTCTAATGTTAAGTGACCCAAAGCTTCGACTCAGCTCGGCTCGTTTACCCCCTAACAAGTTAGAGCTTCTCCAATTGCTCAAATGGTATAAAACTTTTCACTATTCTAATTAAAAAGCCTTTTATAGTGGTTTTTTTGTTGTACTAAAAGCTTTTTGCCAATGACTTGGTGAACCTCGAGTGATTTTGAAGGTTTTGGAAGTCTTTAAGATTTGATGCTTGATGCATTAAAGATGCTCTTACGATATACATGCATCTTGTATATGCACGTTCTATCTGCATTAAGTTTAGAAGATTAATACCTGTAATAGGTCTCCAACAATGACAAAGAAAGCACGTGGGTCCGGAGCTACAGAGACCCATTGGCGACTATTACCCAAGAAAACCTGAAGGCCAGGAACACCGTTGGATGCAAGGAGTGTCAAGATCTGAGGGTCAGAATGCTCTCCAAACCCAACTGGATTGCCATGTTGAAAAGGGTGATCTTCAGTAACACATGGATAGTGATTGAGTCGTAAGAGTGAGTCACTGTCATGTTCTGTGAGCAAAGTGGTGAACACTGAATGTGGAACCCCACCTATACCTTTAGCCATCAACTCCAGTATATTGCATGCAACACCCTTCACTGCTTTTACGTAACTATTTACCCTAGAACTGTCATATATTAACATAATAATCTATGTCATCATTTTATATAAAGAAAAATAAAAGAAATCAGTAAATTATTACTATAGTTGTACAAAGTAACACTATCTTTAAATGATGGCCACTTATTACTTATTAGGACAATTTTCAACTACAATAGCCACTTATTACTAATAGCTTTTAAAAGACCATAATTTCAATTTGACACGGTATGTTATATAAAGCAAGGTTTTCAAGATCAGGATCCTATTTAGGATCGTTTTCGTCTTTGCAAGATCGAGATTAAAGATCGGATTGAGATCTTAAGATTCTAAAATAATGTCATTTTCTTAATACTTTTTGCTTTGTTATAACCACAACCCTATGGGTTGTGTTTAAGCTTTCCATGATTGAAAAATCAACACTTAATTAACAACAAACATTCCATGTTTAACTAGATTTTTTATAATCAAAATCATTAAATAGGTATAAATATGAAAACAATGAGTTCATTAAATGTTATTTTACACAAAAGATAAGGCTTAAACACAACCCTATAGCAAAACCCTTTTTATATATTGTTTGGTATGATGTAATGAAAGTTGAAATGTAAACGGTTATTACGATTGAATAGAAAAATCTTATTTTTTTTACAATTACACAATGTAATGCTTCATTACAATGAATGACTCATTACATCAAAAACTATCATTTTTATTCCATAGGGGTCCTCTCCTTTTTTTTCATTACGTCCGTAATGTAATCAAAATTACATAAAAGTCTACCATTACCACATTAAATACACTTCTTATTAAATATGGACATTTTAGTCTTTTTCTTATCGATTGCATTGTGTCTTATCATACCAACCAAACATTATTAATAAGGGTAATGAATTATTACATTACATCATTTGTTCCATTACGTCGCTTATTCCATTCATTTAATATTTCATTACATCCTACCAAACGAACCTTAGACCTAAAACGCAAAGATATAATTTTAGGGTTGGTTATTAAGACACCCCCTAAAGTGATACCAATACCCCTTCTAATATCTTTTTTTTTTATAATTTTGTTTGTATTATAAAATTATGAAATAAAAAAACCAAACAAAAAATATAAAGTTTGATAAGTAAAAAAGTGATAAAACGTGAAAAATACGAAGCAGGAAGTTGTCTTATCTTGTCAATAAAGTGGGTTAAACTGCCCGAAAATAATACGGAACAAAGAGTATAATGTTTTACATGTCGAAAATTACAAAATCTGGAAAATACGAAACCAAAAAATATAAAAGATGTCTTAGTAACACAACCCATAATTTTAGTGTTACCAAAATATAATGTCAAAATATTTGAATGTACTTTGTTGGAGAGATGTGAAACATGTCAGGAGGAACAGAAAGGAAAGGAAGGTACGATTTGAACGAAAAGAAAAGACAACTGGCACAAATTGTAAAAGCAAACCTGTGACTTGGGAATTTCTTTAATTAGTAAAAATTTACAAAAATGAATCAACCCTCTCTCTTTACCAAAACTAGATACTGTACTTCCAAACTTTTTATTCAACAACCATGAAAATAAAAAAAATATTATATAAGCTATTTTTATCCCAAGATTATTGCTCCCTTACAAACATACACTTTAAGCTATTTTTTTTTAACTTACGGTTTATGGACATAAGTTAAAAAGAGTTTTACTGCCTGCATGTTATCTTTTGAATAGTCGGTTAATGGTTATAAGACCTAATGCTGAAAGACAATGAGATCACTTAATGGTTGCTAGCTATTCAAAGGATGACACACAGACTGTGTGACTCTTTTTAACGTGTGCCCCGAAAGCACAGTTAAAAAAACCTATTCTTTAATCAATTAAATATTATCCACAATCATTAAACTTTCACTTAATTGATTAAAATAAAAAAAATAAACAATTATTTTGAGACATCTCAAAATGAATTTGTGAATAATAATTGTAAGACTGAGGAAATACTTGAAAGCATAAGATCCTTTTTATGAATTTATTTTATCAGACGATTAACCACCACACATAGCAGGAATGATTTATAGTAGAGTTAATTTATGTGTGCATTTTTTTATGTATATGTAATTGTGGAGTAACTGAAAGTGAAAAAAGTTAGTAGTTTAAATAGTTAATAGATTGCATTGATTTTAAAAATAATTGTTGTTTCAAGCTTGAGTCAAGTTTTTGGGGTTTTCGTAGGAAGTATTTAGTTTGTAAGGCGTTGGTTGGTCTGTTTTAGGTAGAGAGGTTTGTAGCTAGATAGTTCAGGTTGTTGTATGATATAGGTGAGAGTTCAGCTATGGGATAGGTCTTTGGTTTGTATTAGGTTGTTAGCTAGTATGTAGGTAAGTCGAGGGTAAGGTGGGTCCTTGAGTGCATGTAGTAGTGGGAGGTGTGCGTTTTAGTCAGTTTTAGGTTTTAGTTAGTTTTAGATTATTAGGCAGAAGTTTGTGTGGTTTAAAGTAGCCGTTTTGCTAGGTCGCCTTTAAGAATAGCTTGGTGGCTCAAGCTAGTTAGATAAGGTATCTTCTATTTTATTACTACAAAGATACAGCCCCTTGTTTTATTGGGATTGTATCATTAAAAGCTTTGTCTCACATGTACAAAACCCTGTTGCGCATACAAACAAGACATAGTTACAAGTATCCATTAAAAGCTGAAGATGAATGGTTGCTGCGGTTATACCATTATAGCCCAGAGCATTTAACACCATGGAATTCAAACAATCAGGTAATAACCCCATTCAGCCCCATGAAATTAAAACAACCAGATATCCTGGCATAATCGTATTCGTTTCATTTTTTTAGGTAACATATGCAGCACATTATGATTCGAGCAAATTAATTTGGGTTTTAACTACATACATAATGTAAGTTTTCTAAATTCTCTTGATATCAGTTCATGATTTATTTATTGATTGAATATGTTTGATTTGCTGTGAAATTATGATTTGAATTTATAATAAATTGATCGGTGATATTCTTTGCACACCACTGTTTGAGGAATCCATGAAGTTAGGTTTGTAAAAATATGATATGAGGATTTTATTCACAAAAAATGTGATATTTCTTGGGATTTTAATTATATCTCATTCATCATGATGAAAAGAAAGAATCGCGGTTCGCCGAGATAGATTCATAACTGAAACCAACTTTCTAGGCTCATTCGGTAATAATATTTTGAGATAAATATATTAAAGTTATAACAACAACCTTTATTGAAATAGTTAATGAACTGATGGCTTAAATGTATATACGTATCAACAGGAGTACATTGTTATGAGTATTATGATTATTTGTATCAGAAGTTTCTGAGTTTGTTAAATTGATGACGATTACATGTTTAATCTAACCATTGCATATATTTAATGACCTTACAATGATTATTAATCTTAGAACTCGACTTTTTCAATAGAATATGCAATAATATCCATCATAGGGTACCCCACAAAATGTTAACATCCTGCATATCTGAAATTACTTATTCATTCATCATCATGGTTACAAATATTTTATGCTATGTATCATGTGCATTAGAGTTTTTTTGTTGAGTATTTTAGACTTTTAACTTTCGTATGGCAATAGAAGAGGTTAGCTTAGCAGAAAATGGACGTTTGGCTGTAAGGAGGCGCAATAGTTTTTAAGGTATGTATATTTCATGTAACAAAAAAAACCTTCTTTCTTAAAGATCTACATTTATTCATTTTTATTTCATGTTGGAGGTGGCAGTGAGGAGGAAGCCGCGAAACTTGATTATCAACATCAGCTAGCAGCGGCCTGCAGCGGCTTGCAGCAGCTTACAGCGGCCTGCTACTACCATTCCATACAACTACTTTTTATAGATTCTTTTCCTTACAAAAGCATCGGGCAAAGGTTACATATTGGCACACTGTCTCTCAAAATCTTGAGATAAAATATGTTTATTTAAGAACAAATGATCAGTTGAGGTAACCAAGTAGAAAGTATTTCATATGGTATATAAGTAAAAAACTAATTAAATGACTTTTTAAAAAGAACTTCTCTCATAGATAAGCTAAACTGAACCCTAAGACGTGAATGTTTTCTCAACTTGGGCAATCTAATCCTGTTTTAATTTATACTATATAAGTTGTTGGTATAGGAATCAATAGGGTATGAAGCTATAACAATGATGTAGCAGATGAAGTCGACAACAAATTAACAATGAGTACACTCTTTCATCGTGAAACAAATGAAGCAAAAGAAAAGAAGTCTAACGGAATAAACCACTAAGGTACATCCCATGTCATTGGAACTTTTAAAATTGTAATATTAGAAGAAAAAAGTATTGATTTTGAGGCCGTGCCACAAACATTATGTGCCATCTGTCGGATGCCACTTCATCAGATGTTGTGGATGTCGAAACACTATACGTTGGCTTTTCTGATGTCATAATACAGGTTAGAATTACTTTTTAGATTGCTACTTTCATATATACTTGAAATTGTTGTCTAATGGGAACATGGAAAACTTGCACGAAAGAAATTTGTTTTCAAAAGGCAATGCTCCTAAACGTGAAGATTTACATAGAGCTAGGAGCCTACCATATATATATGGAAAGCTTGAGATGGGCCGAACAATGTAGCAAAAACCATATATGAGTAGTAATTTGGCCCTGACCCGGAGTTTAAACTTTCAGAATCATGGTTTGTATTTGGTTTCCATTTGTATAGCAAAACATGTAAACTTCCAGATAGGACGTAAAAATGTGGCCGTGTGTTGCTGTTATGTTTTGAAATCGAGTTAATATATGTTAGCTTCCTATAGAAATGTAAGGTTTTTTAGTTGAGCTTATACACATACACACGCCCAAAGTGTTAATAGAATGTTGGCCCTAAAAAACTTAAGTTGATGTTATTGAATTTGACCCCTAAAAACATGTGAACCGCGTGTTAGCTGTTTGCATTTGAAAATCGAGTTTAAATCATATGTTGAAGCCATTTTGTAGAAAATGTAAGTTTTTTTTAGTTGAGGCTTTACACATACACACGGTAGTATTCCCAAAGATCTAGTTAACAGGATGTTGGCGGCCCTAAACAAACATATAGTCGATGCTATAAATTTGAGACCCAACTTTTAATACCCCTTAATGACGGTTTATGTGTGAAATTTAGCAGTGAAGACGCAGATTAGCAAACTGAGCCCTCTACCCAAAATAGACATGGGAACCAAGAAATTATTTTAGACACTAACCAACGACTGTGCAACATCTACGAGTCTCAACTTAAAATTCTAATAATAATTCAAATTATTCTATAGCTATTTACCTGACGATTACGCGTCACCTTTCAAATACATGCACCAACATAATTGCCCACCCCTAACGCCACAACACATTACGCACTCAACAACTACATACAACCCGTGTGCATCGCACGTGTCTGAATGTCTCGTTTTTATCTAACAATATTACTATTTTTTTAAATACGTCATTAGTTACTATAATCTCTCATAACAAGATTTGTGGTTTATAATGAAATAACTTCTAAAGTTTGATGCCTTGATTGTGCAACTTGTATGTTAGCTCAAAAAATAACGACATTTATAGTATTTGCATAAGTTTTATAGTTAGTGTATACGCATGGACTAGTTATATAATTATAGCATAGATGAGCATGTATACGATTATATATACCTTTCTAGATTCCACTGTGAGGTGAGGTTCTTTGATTCAATAAGAAGCATCTTTTCTCTCCTCCTCTCTCTAGAAGCATGTGACATTTTATCATGTTTCATCCGACTTGACCTACCGATCTTGTTGAATCTTAATACTATTTGGTCCTAACATTATAAATGTTTATATTGTCTAATAGGCATCCTACATATCTGAATGTTTCATGATTTATATTGATCGAGAGTGGATGGCTATCAATATGCTCCTTCCGTTTTATTATATGTGTTTATATTACTATTTTGAGATATCTCAAAATTATTGACTATTTACATTTCATCCAATTAAAATAAAATTTATTGGTTAAATATATATTTAGTTTTTGAAGAATTTAATTAGTACTTGTAAGATTTTATAAAACTATGTGAATTTTGAAAGTAGATAATTATTATAATATGGAGAAGTATTATATATTCGGTTTTTCCAACTTGTGTCCTTTAAAAAACTGTGTGGCACTCTGTGAATGGTCAGCAGTCATTGAGTGGTCTCATTATCTTTCAACATCAGGCCCATAATCATTGTTTGGCCATTCACAGGGTGACACATAGCTTCCTAACTGCCCTTAGGGGTTTCCGATCTAATTATTACTCGTAATTAGTACTTGTAAGATTTTATATACTATACTTAAAAGTACTAAAAATCCTTCCAAATATATTTGAAGCGCATTAAAACATAACTCTTTGACAAAAGTTTTACACATAATTTGATGCGTTGTGAATGCTTTTAAGTATAATTCGAGTTAAAACCATAAATTCATGATACTGTAGACATCAAATATGTTGCCATACTGCAATTATGCTCCGTATCAAAGTCGGATTTCTTATAAGTTCATAGATGATTTTTCGTGATGATTCAGGCATTAAAGAATTTATTAGACGTAGAACAAAAAAAATATGAGGTGTATTCTAAATTTATGTTGATGACATCTTCAAGTTAATTAATTTAATTTCACTTAAGAGACTCATGTAACTTAACTTTCGAGGTGCCAATTTTACATATTTGTAGAAGTTTCGCAAGGAGTTTTTGACAAGTCATAAAAGTCTGAGCCTCTTATACAAGTCTAAAAGTTATGCTAAATAAGTTGATCGCGAACATATCAAACTAGTGTCTCCCTGCTCAGGTTTAGCAGTGTTATATTGATCGTGTTTAGTTGCTAAAACTAGTTAACGGTAAATATACACGGATGACACTAAATTTTTCGTTTTTGTTCATAACACATAATATAATAATATAAGCATCAGAAATAATATATCCTCCTATTAGTTGTTCTTACATATACATATCTACTTAAAGGATTTTGACAAATATCAAAACTGACGGTTTAGATACGAAGAGATAATGAGTAAAAAAAAACATAAAATATTATTGTGTCAAAGATGATATATAAAAATATAGGGTAGAAGTATATAGCAAAACTCTATGAGCATTCTCGTTTGTTATGATTAAAATGGTTTGATCAAAAATTGTACCACTTGTTGACATTGACCCCTCAAAAAAGGGGCGATAGATTGTTAAGTCTATGATTAAAATGATATATATGCGAGGTGGGAAGCATCTTAAAGAAGCTCAAATTTGGCAATCATTTGTATTTTACTTCATATGCTTAGCTATCTCGATACTGACATGAACCTTAACCTAATAAAGTTTTATTTATGTGATTATGACTCATAAAAAATCACTTTCATACCAGTTCTAGATTACATCTCAAAAAAAGTTTTATTCCATTTGTGATGACTTTTAATCATTTACTCCACTATGTAAGGTTACTGTAATAACTTGCTTATTCATTTAAAGACAGTTTATCCTGTTAATATTGCTTTTCAGGGTCTTTAAGCAATCCTGTTAATATTTGCGTATTTCTTGAACATATAAGATTTCAATGTAGAGTGTATAATTTTATTTTTGACTTTCTTCTATAAAGAAGTTAAAATAAGATTGAATATAAACATATATATGCAAGCAAATAAATGTCTTTCAGATAATACCAGCTGCTTATGTGTAAGACTTGATGCTTCTGACATCTTTGTTAATGTTACATACTATTTCATGTAAAATTTTAAAAAGAAAATACTTATCTATATCTATATGAACAGTGTTATAAAAGAGGCGTCATGGTGACTTTAAGACGTTAAGGTGTGAGGCGTGGCCTAAATAGATTAAGGCGTCGACTTTAGGCGTGAAGTGAAAAGGCGCGCTAAGACTGATAATTTTTTATTCTTTTAAATGAAGAAAATTACATGTAAATATAATTTCTTAACTTTATTAATTATCTACAACGCTTTTTGTAAACTCAATATATATAAAATATGGTGTATATATATAAATATTTTCATATTTTGTGTCGCCATAAGTCACGTCTTAGAAACGCAAAAGCTTCGTCATAACCACTAAGACGTAAAAACTTAATTATGCTGTCACGCTACCCCTCACGCTATTTATAACCCTGTATTATATATGACTCATACAATGACCAGAGCTGAAGATTAATAACAAGCAAAGTAAGTGTGCCACAATATGCATGTTTACACTTCCTCCATGCAGAGAGAATATATAATTGTTGGGCTAGTAGTTTAGTACTATCTAATTTCATAATTGTAATAGTTATCATAATTAAGGTCTTCATAAATAAAATCTTATTTTAAAAAGGATACACATATGTTTATAATAATATTCTCAGTTTAGCTAACAATTAATACGTTTGAAATATAAAGTAAAAATGAATTTTCTTTTATTGAAGAAAGTGGACTTTTTTTTGTTTATTAACTTATCATGTTAACAAATGTCCACACGCCTTTACTAATATATAACGTAATCATATATATTATTTTAATCTGATTTAGATATCACTACGTATATAGCTAAAATATTCATGAGAGATGACTATTATATCCTTATAAAACACTTTTCATAAAAACATGAAACTCACAAACTTTGCCCAAATTTTATAGAAGTGTTACAAACACTTTTCATCAAAGGTATTGACATTATTATTTTGTGTCACTTCATGCAATAAAAAATTCAACAGAAAATGAAATAATGAGTATGAAGAAGCAATACCTAAAACTTGAAGGGTCATTGGAGATGAGCATAGAAGTGTTATCAATGAAGTCTTGATTTGCTTGAAGAAGAAGATACTCAAGCTCTCCTGTGTCACCACTAAGTCCAATGTTCTTGTTTCCATATCCAAATGGCTTTGCTAATTCGGCTCGTTGTTTCTCGAGTAAAGGTTTATTAAAAAACTCAAAGCTTTCATTTTCCATTGTTTTGATAATGTGATCATCTATGCCATGGTTGACGACTTTGAAGAAACCATATTCTTCACAAGCTTTTACGATGAGTTTCGACACTTTTGATTCATTACCCGTGAGGTCGAGTGTTGGAATTATCATCTCTCCAGTCTTTTCGACGCGAATTGGGTTCATTTGAGTTGCCACCACCATTTTTCTCTCTATATATAAAGTACCTCACAAATTTACTTGTACAATAAATGAAGGAATTGAGAGAAAATATACTTGCTTAAATTACGTTGAATGAAATAAGGGGAGTGGAAATTAAGAAAATACATATGTGATCTTTGAAGAATAAGTAGCATTTATATTAAAAGAGGGTATTTGCGGTGGGGTTGGGTCTCTATGGCTTTATGCAATCCTGGTCGATATTGGACGTCGACCCAATTCAATGTTTTAAACTAGTTTTAGGCTCGATGCATTCGTCACATTATTTCACTATTTATTGTAGCATTACTTCAGTTTTTTTTTCTCATTCACATCTTTTCACCTTTTTAATCACATTTCACCTCACGTCATTAAAAATATTCACTTTATATAAACATATTTTATAAAATACCTCACACACACGCACACATTAAATAACAATAATAAAACACAAACACTGAACAAATGCAGAGTAGCCATGAGACTCATCTATTCGGGCTTTTTCTCTACACCTCGCTCGTGAGGTCTTTTGTGGATAGTGAGGTGGCATGTGAGAGACACTCTCACGAGTGATCTCTCACCCTTCGCTACATGCAGTCTTAGAGACGTGCACCTATATGGTTTAGGCAAATAATATAATGTTTAATAATGTTTTTTTATAACTTTCTTATAAAGTTAAATATTGTGACAATTTATAAACTCATGATTTTGTAATGTTTAGTATTTCTTTAAAAAATTATAATGAATCTGACTCGTGCACCTGCGGTTTTACATACTTTCTTATTATGTATTAATTGATTAGTATCTTGTATAGATTTTTGTTGCACGAAAGATTTGACTTTGTTTAACTGAGATGGTGTTTATCAATCTGATCAAATCAAATCAATCGTAACTTTCAGGTAACCTAGATCCAGATCTCTTGTTTATTTTCATAATGATCATATTATCAGATCTCCTGTTCTTAACTATTTTGTATATAATCAAAACCTTAAAACCCTTGGCGACTCCTTCTTTTTCAGATCTGACCTTCTTCACCTGAATCTCATCGGGGGGGGGGGGGGGGGGGGTTCAATCATGATTAAACCTAAAAACATAACTGATTCAAGCGGGTGGATATGGATATTCCGTAACGACAAGAAAACTGTGGAAAAACAAATCGATTATCCATTTCATAAAGAGGTGGAAAAACTAGCGACATCCTTTTACGTATCTAATAACTCGGTAGATGCAAAAGGCTTGTGAAAGATCTGTGCATCTCACGGACGATTGGTCGATACTTTCATCGCAAACAAACTATCAAAATGATGTAAACGTTTCGGTTTCATTCGTTTCTTAGGAATTAAAGATGAGACTGAATTTGTTAAATCGTTGTCGAATATTTGGATTGGTAGCTATCATTTATATATAGCAATTGCTCGTTCTCAAAAACCCTAAACCTAATCCTAGTAGTTACCCTAATAACATCCCTCTTAAGAACAAAGACAAGTTCCCTAATATTCCTTCGTTTGATTCTATAACAAATGGTATTGCAAAACCTACTATGGATACTGTAACACCCCCAAATTGGGTCGCAGCGGAATAAGGGTCCGGGGCGTGTTACTTCTCAGATCAATAACACAAGATATATATAGAACGACAAAAAAAATCGTTTTAAAACTGATACATTGGATTTAACAAATGTTTGATACAAATAGCCCGAAGCTTTAACTTGTTCATTGTTATTATTACAAAGATACTAGTTCACAACACATGAGTTTCCCAAAACATATTGCGACCACATCTTTAGCATGACATCCCAAAACAAAATCACCAATGTATCCTTGGCACCTTATGCTTACTGATCTCCTGAAAAACATTGCTTTAAAACGTCAACAATAATGTTGGTGAATTCATAGGTTTGATAAATCATATATTGTAGGACCACAAGATTTCTCAAGTGTATGATAATGCAACAGATGCAGACATCATATAAATGTAATTACGTTGCCCTAAGCTCATGACACTGAAGCTCGACATAAATGAATACCATATAAATGACCTACATTGCCCGTGATGATGTTCTAACCCGCAACATCCTATGTTCGACATGGTATACGTTCGTTTGCCCAGTGATAGCTAATCACCCGAACGGGGATGTCAATCCCAATAGATCTATTCATAACATTCGCGCTCACAATCCAGTAACTGACAGTTCATGATAATGGGCTCAACTAGGGTTATCGCTACTTAGGCAACACGTAATCATAATATAAAACTTAACCACTTGTGTCCAATTATAAAACATTGCATGTTTCTCACCCCAAAAACTAGTAAAACAAATCATGTAAAACGTGGGGCTATGAACTCACCTCGAGTACTGATAATCCAAATATCACAGATAAAACGTCACGTAAAAGATCGAATGCAACCTAAATTAACATAGGTCGTATAAGCACTAATCGCTTTGATTAACTAACATCATATACATGTCTATGTAGCTACATCACCATCTATTAGTAGTTGTGAAAACATATTTATAATTGTAACACATTTATAAATATCATTTTAGTAAATATGGCATAACTTTCGCGTTTCAAGTCCGTTTCTCGCGTTTCTTACGTCCACGCTCTCGTATTAAGACGACGTATCAAAATATGACATTTTTGGTATTTCATGTCCTCTGATGAACAGTGATTTTTACTGTTCATACCAGTTATAAACTTATTTTTATAACTTAAATTAATGTAAAGCTCGTAACCGTCGTATTTTATTCGTTATAGCTCCGTTTTTAGCGATTCTTTCGAGCACGTTCTCGTTATTGAAAGTTCTATCAATTTATTGATATTTTCAAAATATAAGTTTCTGTCATGAACAGTAACTTTTATAAAAATTGTTTTATAAAAGTATTAATTGTCGTAAACTCGCGAAATTCATAACTCATTCGTTATTAATTGAAAATTTTCGATTCTTATCATTTTGGAATCCTAAAAATATGTGTAATCTGTTAAAAATACTAAACTTGCTGTTTTATATAATTTTTATAAATTGTTTTATAAAAATTCTTTTATAAATCCGTTTATTTATCGTATAACTTGTTTTTACCGTAACTTTTTCGTTATTTATCCGTTTTTCAAGTTTCTTACATGCCCGGATTCGTCTTGAGATGTAGTATTTTATAAAAATATAAAATAAATACATTTTTATACGAATTTTTGACAGAAACATTGAATGGCTTTATTAAGTCCATATTTAACCTTTGTTTTTATACTTTCAACTTTGTAATCTATCACAAGTCTTATATACCATATATGTTATATGACATACATATATTAGAGTCCATTAGTCCATCATTGTCCTCATATGTCCAAATTACCAAGTCCATAATAATACTTTTAAACCATAAATTTCATAAGTAACCTTTAATCACTATTTTATACATAACCATTTTTACACATAAACCATGGGTGTACAAAAGTTATTCTTCCAATATAACCTTATTTTAGTGTTCATATAACATAACCAAAAGTCCATAAACAAGATTAACATGCCATTTGCCATACTTTTACTTGTAACATATTAAAAAGCCTTTAAAACCCTAATTTTGTACATACACTTTTTATGCTTAACCAAGAGTGTAAAATACTTATGTGTCCATTTTAACATGATGCTATCAATAACATATCTTATGATAATGGTGATTTCACTACATAACATCATATATACATATAACCATGAAAATGAAAAGTTAAAGGCTTTAGATAACCTTAGTGAGATGATATATGATGATGAGTTATAAGTGCTAAACCCTTGTTTAGACTTTAAACTCAAGCTTATAACCAAGAAAACCCTAGTTTTCCAAATATAAACCCTAGCTTCCTTTTCTTGATAAATACTTGTAAATGGTTAATCAAGGCTTGCAAACACCTTAGTATATCTTAGGAAGGATGTGTAATGGCTTGTATAGGTTGAAGAAAAATTTGTATGGATTATTATATAAGGGGTGTTTGAGCCGTGGCTTATAAAGAGCAAAAGGGGAGGGATTTTGATCTTTTTCACTAAGTGTTTTGCATATGTATGTGTTTATTTCTCTTCATACTAGCTTATATATGGTAAGACTAGTCAATAAAGATGCAATAGTGGTCATGGAGACATAAGGAGGGTCTTAAGGGTCCTTATGGTCAAGGTGAGACATTTAGGCTAGGTTTTAATTGCAAGGGTGATGTACAAGACCAAGTTGGTGTATTTTGTGTGCTTCTTGTCTCCATGTTGTTGTTTAGCCGTGGGTTAGGAGGGGGGAGGGAGTATATGTTTTATTTTTCTAGCTAATTTACTTGTATGAAATGTTACTTGTAGTTTAAAGTCATTTATAAAATGTAGTTGTATACAAATGGTAACATGTAGACTTTTGTTAGTTTATTTTTATGAAACATATGACTAACAACATTTACTTGGGTAAAGTTTAATAAAACTTTGGGTATTGGGTATAATTGAAGCGTAGAAATATTTTTGTGGTTCCGGGTATGCTTAAACTTAATTTATCGCAAAGCGTAAACACTTTACGTAACCGATAAAAATAAAATGAACAAAGACCATAATTATTCTCAAAATAATTATTTAATACTTGATTGATGTAAACGCTTAATTGTTTGGTGCCCGTTTACATTGAACGCTAATTTTTAGCTTACGCGATTTTACTTAATACATGAAATTACAAGCAAACGCGTACGACACTAAAAATAATTAGTAGATTTATCGACGTTGTCAATGACTTGAAAATACGGGGTGTTATAGACTTCCCCCGTTAAACGAGCCTTGTCCTCAAGGCTTACGATGCAGCACTTGACGACGGTGCGGTCTTGGTGAAGAGGTGTGGGTATTTCTTCTTGAATTGGTCTTCACGTTCCCACGTGAACTCAGGACCTCTCTTGGAGTTCCATCGAACCTTGATTAATGGAATGCGGCTTCGCTTCAACCGTTTAACTTCACGGTCCATGATCTCAACGGGTTCCTCAACAAACTAAAGCTTGTCATCAAAATGAAGTCCATCCAACGGAACGGCTAACGGTTCGTCGGCATAGCACTTTTTCAAGTTGGATACATGAAATGTATTGTGAACCCTGCTTAGTTCTTCTGGAAGCTCGAGCTTGTAAGCAACCTCTCCAACCTTTTCTAACACCTTGAAAGGTCCAACATACCTGGGGTTTAACTTCCCCCGTTTGCCAAAACGTACGACCCCTTTCCAAGGCGAAACTTTAAGCATAACTTTATCCCCGACTTGGAATTCCATCGGTTTACGCTTCAGATCGGCGTAACTCTTCTGTCGATCATGAGTGGCTTGCATCCTTTGCTTGATTTGGACGATTTTCTCAGTCGTCTCTTGAATTAGTTCTGGACCGAGGATTTGAGCTTCTCCAACTTCGGTCCAACAAACAGGTGAACGACACTTTCGACCATAAAGTGCTTCAAATGGTGCGGCCTTGATGCTAGCGTGATAGCTATTGTTATAAGAGAACTCGACTAAAGGCAAATGGTTAACCCAACCCTTTCCAAAGTCGATTGCACAGGCCCGCAACATATCCTCGAGAGTTTGAATAGTCCTCTCGCTTTGTCCGTCTGTTTGTGGATGGTACGCAGTACTCATATCCAGACTAGTACCTAAAGCATTCTGAAGTGACCTCCAGAAATTTGATGCGAACCTAGGGTCACGATCACAAATAATCGAAACAGGTATTCCATGCCTCGTAACAACCTCCTTTAGGTACATTCTTGCAAGTTTATCCATAGGATCAGTCTCTCTCATCGGTACGAAGATAGCAGACTTAGTGAGTCGGTCAACAATCACCCAAATGGTGTCGTAGCCTTGCGACGACTTAGGGAGCTTCGTGACAAAATCCATAGTGATGTTGTCCCACTTCCATTCAGGTATCATGGGTTGTACCAACAATCCTGATGGTCTTTGATGTTCGGCCTTGACCTTAGCACAGGTCAAACACTTGCTAACATAGGTGGCGATGTCGGCTTTCATATTGGGCCACCAATATAGCTTCTTCATATCTTGGTACATCTTTTGGAACCCGGATGTGTAGAATATTTGATTTGTGAGACTCGTGCATGACACATTTCCGCAAATCGCCATAACAGGGTAGCCAACTCCTGCCATTGAGGCATAGAGTTCCATCCGCATGGGGTTCCAACTTTTCTGTCATAATCGCCTCTAGATTTTTAGCGTTTTCAACCAACATTCCTCCAACATCTTCGTTCTTGAGGTTTTCTGGTTTTCGTGCTTCAGTCTGAGCATTCAAGATTTGTTTGGGAGAACCAAGCCAATAGGTCATGACAAGGCTCGCACTCTAAGAATGCGATCCTCTCTTCCTGCTTAGAGCATCAGCAACAACGTTCGCCTTTCCCAGGTGATAATGAATCTCACAATCGCAATCACTGAGCAACTCCAACCAACGACGTTGCCTTATGTTCAACTCTTTCTGATTAAGAATGTGTTGTAGGCTCTTATGATCAGTGAACACCGTGCACTTGGTTCCATACAGGTAGTGCCTCCAAATCTTGAGAGCGAACACTACTGCTCCAAGTTCCAAATCATGAGTTGTATAGTTCTTCTCATGAATCTTTAGTTGGCGTGATGCATAAGCAATCACCTTTTCTCTTTGCATTAACACAGCGCCCAAACCCTTCTTTGAAGCATCGCAGTATGCGATAAAATCTTTGCTTCCTTCAGGTAAGGCCAAGATTGGTGAACTGCGCAACTTCTGCTTTAACAGTTGAAAAGCTGCTTCTTGTTTATCACCCCACTTAAACTTTACCTTCTTCTGAGTGAGCTTGGTCATCGGTTTGGCGATCTTCGAAAACACTTCAATGCATCTCCGATAATACCCAGCAAGACCTAAAAATTGTCGAATCTTCGTTGGTGACATAGGAGATGCCCAATCTTTAATGGATTCGATCTTGGCAGGATCCACGTGAATACCCTTACTATCAATCACGTGACCTAGGAACTGTACTTTAGGAATCTAAAATTCACATTTGGAAAACTTGGCATACAACTCCTCTTTCTTAAGCAATTCTAAGATTAGCTTAAGGTGCTCTTCGTGCTCTTGCTTGTTCTTTGAATATATCAGAATATCATCAATAAAGACAATTACGAATTTATCCAAATATGGTTTGCACACCCGATTCATAAGGTCCATGAATACGGCAGGTGCGTTTGTCAAACCAAACGGCATAACTTGAAATTCATAATGGCCATAACGGGTCCTGAAAGCGGTTTTCGGAATGTCTTCTTCTCGAACCCTCAGTTGGTGATAACCCGACCTTAGGTCGATCTTCGAGTAGACACTCGACCCTTGGAGCTGATCAAATAAATCATCAATTCTTGGGAGCGGATAACGGTTCTTCACTGTTAGTTTATTCAATTCCCGGTAATCAATGCACATCCGGAATGATCCGTCCTTCTTCTTGACAAACAAGACCGGAGCTCCCCAGGGTGAGGAACTAGGTCTTATAAAGCCTTTGTCAGATAGTTCTTTAGATGCTCTGACAACTCTTTCAATTTCAGAGGTACCAACGATAAGGCGCCGAGCTAACGGGTGCAGCACCAGTTTACTAAATCGATTTGGAATTCCACTTGTTGATTAGAGGAAGACCCGGCAAGGTCCTCATGAAAGACTGTCATGAAATCTTAAACTATTGTACAATCCTCAAGTCGCTTCTTCTCCTACTTTCTCACCTCATTGTAGTGACATGTGCCAAAAAGATAGACATCCTTTTAGCCGAACTCTAGTGTTTTGAGTACTAGATACATTGTGTAGACGAGCCTCGTATCCCTGGTTGCTTTTGTCACCGTAAACCATTAATGTTTCATTTCCCCAAGGGATACGAACGATCTTCTCGGCACACACAATGATTGCTTAGAACTTTGTCAACCAATCCATCCCAATTATAGCGTCAAAACTACCAAGTTCTATAGGCATTAAATTTATGTTGAATGGGTAGTTCAGGAGATTTAATGTGCAACCCCTAAGGATAGTGTTTAACCCAATTATCCTCCCGTCAGCTAGTTTGACATCATAATAGTGATCTAAGGTAGATGGCGTGATATCCATTTGGGAACTAAATGTAGTAGACACAAAACTCCTATCGGCACCAGTATCAAATAATATAGAAGCATAGCGGTTGTTGAGAAGGAACGTACCCGTCACGACGTTGGAGTCTGGGTTTGTCCCTGCACGTCCCACTACATACACTTTGGCTGGAGCCCTGTCATTACCAACTTGATTTCCACGGTTTTTGTTGTTCTTCAGCTTTGGGCATTCCCTCTTGTAGTGTCCTTGAACTCCACACTCAAAGCAAGTAGGTTTCTGGCCTGACCCAGTGCCCCTCTGATTGTTAGCATTGTTGGCATTTCCCACACTCCTACAGTCACGAGCAAAATGGCCAACTTTGTTGCATTTGTGGCATTTTGGAGCACACGGACCGTCGTGGTGATAGTTGCATTTAGCGCATAGGGGTTTAGATCCCCCGTATGGCTTCTTTTCACCAGTCCCTGCAGTATAGGCCCTGCCAGTGTTCTGTCTCTTGTTCTGTTGTTGTTGGTTTAAGATTTAGGAACACTACCCGTATGGCATGAAGCGCACCACGTTTACAAACCATAAAAGATTACAACACATTCTAGATCAAAAGGAATTGAACATGAGACCACGTAGATTGTTAAGATTGCTCAGTGATTTCGATTGTAAGATTCGATATCACCCTGGAAAAGCAAGCGTTGCGGCAGACGCTCTAAGCAGAAATGAATGAGCTAAGCCTCTCAAGGTGAGAGCCTTAGTGATGACTATTAATTCAAACCTACCGCCACAGATTCACAAAGCACAAGTAGAATCTCTCAAGACAGAGAAAGTTAAGGATGAGAACCTTCATGGTATGGACAAGGAGTTGAGACTGGTCTTGATAGAACTCCCTGCACTAGGAGTAGGAGTTGGTTACCACGCGTTAGAGACTTAGGAGAATTGATCAAGCATGAGTCACACAAATCTAACTATTTCATCCACCCTGGATCGGATAAGATATATCATAATCTTAAGCGGTTGTACCAATGGCCCGAACATAGAAGCAGGCATCGCCACCAGAAATACCCCATTGGAAATGGGAAAACATAGCCATGGATTTTATCACAAGACTACCAAGAACAACAAGCAGTTATGACACGATTTGGGTAATCGTGATCATCAAAAGAGTTATGCTGACGTGAGACGCAAACCCTTAGAATTTCATGTTGAAGGAATCTTCGTGGAAAGGAGTGATACTTTTTAGCAAACATGGAAAGTTGAACCCTAGATAGATTGACCTTTTAAGGTTCCAACTAAAGTAGGAACCATCGCCTATCGACTTGAACCCCCGAAATAACTAAGCAGAGTCCATAGTAGCTTTCACGTGTCAAGCCTGAAGAAATGCTTATCCGAGTGAAACACTTGCTCTTCCTTTGGATGAAACCCAAATCGATGACCAACTTCATTTCATCAAGGAACATATTGAGATTATGGACAGAGAGGTTAGGCCATTAAAACAAAGTCGTATTTCGAACATTAAGGTTAGATGGAATTCCAGGCAGGGTCCTGAATTCACCTAGGAACGAGAAGATCAGTTTTGAAGGAGATACCCGCACCTATATCCCGCCAATCTGAAATCCAATGCTAGGTCTTAAGCTTTGAGGACAAAGCTCTTTTAACGGGGAAAGGATGTGACAACCCAAAAAATTTCGATCAATATTTTAGCCGTTTTCGTTTGATAATTTAAATTTTTAATGTTTCGTTTAATTTTTACGGGTAACCGGGAAGTTGGTCCGTTATTTACTAAAAATCATTGTCGGAAGCGATCCGTGCATCCAATCATCATAGTCTTTCGTCAGTCGACACGTTTTAACGTTTTTAATTAAATCTGAAAAACGTCATCAGACGCGTTCCAACTTTTGATTTTGATAAGTTTAGATATTATATGAGTTATTTTATCTTTTCTATGTGTTTCGTAGTTTACGATCACTCTAGGTATTTATTTTTTCGTCTTAACTTTTAAATTGCGTTTTTCGCGTTTTTGACCTAACGGAACCTCGGAAACTCAAAACCTTTTCGTGTAAACTTTAGTTATCATTCATCTCATATTCATAAGTCAAGAATTTCGTTCACCCTCTTCTCTTGATATATTGTGGACGCCTAAACCCTAACCAAATGTACCATAAGCCTTGAAATTAATTAAATGGCATCTTTTCTTGAACTTCTCATGCATGTGGGTGAAAGTGACACATGAAAGAGTCCTTCTCATGCAACCAAATTTCTCAATGTTTGACAACACCTCATGTGCTTTACTGGCACCCTTTGACTCAATTTGACTTACAAATTCGATAGCTTAGTACTATTCATAAAACCTTGATCAAAAATTTTGAACCACATGGTCCTTGTGGCTTGCCTATTGCCGAACCACACGCACACTTTTGGTGTGTGTTGGTAACTTATACTTCACTTGACAAGTCAAAACCATAGCTCTTGGCCTATTATTCTTACCATACATATAATAACCTTGGGGTTCTCTTACACTTTCAAGCCTTCAAAATTTTTCTTTCTCTCCCTCTTGTTTCCTAAAACCCACGGACTCCATACCAAAACCCCTTATGGGTTCCCATTTTTTTGATTTCTTGCATAATCCAAGACATACTAAGTTCATTTCTAAGGACATCTAAGGTGTTTGCAAGTATTGGTTCTTTGATTTAAGTGTTTTCTTCAAGATTTACGAATTTGGGTTTGGTTATTATTTGGGGTTTTTCAAGATCTAGTAATTTTGCGTATAGATCTTGTGTTATTGCTTCTTGTTCTTCATTCTTGTAAGTATCTTCGATCTTTCTTTGTGGTTTACTTATGTTCTTCTTTTATGTTCAAAGATCCATACATCCATATGTTGTGTTTTAATTTTTTTTAAAGATTTTAAAGCAAGATTTTATAAATAATGATGCTACTTCATTTTTTTCATAAATACTAGGAAAGTTATATAACTATTGTTCTTGGTGAGATGACAGTGGATGAGTGTTGCAAAAATCAATAGATGAAGGGATTATGTTGTTTTAAGTGTGGGTTTTGTTGTGGATTTAGTATGTATAGAGATTAGGCTAGATTAGGCTTTTATGAAGTTTGGGTGGTTTTGGGTTCGTTATTGACAAAAACGTGCTGCTAAATCGAAATGGTTTTGAGGTTTTTGGTCGACCTAAAAATGTTTTCATTAGGCGTAAAAGTAGTTTTTGAAAAGCTTGTTTCGAATAGATAGTTTTTCGTATATCGCACATTAAAATCGGACTTATAACGACCAAGTTATAGTAAAATGAATCTTGAAACATTTTTTAGCAAAACCAAGTGAATAGTTGCTGATGTGAATAGTAAAATAGGTTTTCGGACACTTTTGGATATTTTTGGACTTTCTAAACACTAGCGAAACATTATTGTATCAACACACCTATTGATTAGTAAATCCATTTAAGGACGTCGTTTTTATATTTTTGAAAAGCAGAGGAAAGTTACTAACAATAGTTATGTTGTAAAAATTAAGCAAAAGTTGACATTAGAGTTAAGCGATTAAGGCTAGTAAGTGGGTTTTGAAAATATGTAAACTTAATAAATATAGGGGACGATATTAACGTTTTGAAACTAAAAACTTTCCTAAAATAGAAACTTTCTAAAAATAGTAATTTTTGGTTAAACGCCCAAACTTAACGAAAAACTATATGATTTTATGTCGTAATGATTTGATCAATACAAACTTCAAGCAACACCATGGAATGTATTTTTTTGGTTGATTGAACATATTGTGCATTTCTTGGCATACTTTTGGTGTTTCTAAGACACGTTATTATTCTAGGTCGCGGCTAGATTTCTATATCATCTATTTCTTGCGTAAATTATCATTTGCTCATCTTGCTAAGATAAGTTGTAACACCCCCAAAATGGCTCACAGCGGAATAAGGGTCTAGGGCGTGTTACTTCTCAGATCAATAGCAAAAGATATATATAGAACGACAAAAAAAATTGTTGTTTTTTAAACTTGATACTTTGGTTTTAACCAAATGTTTGATACAAATAGCAGAAGCTTTAGCTTTAACTTGTTCATTGTTATTATTACAAAGATACTGGTTCACAACACATGAGTTTCCCAAAACATAATGCAACCACATCTTTAGCATGACATCCCAAAACAAAATCACCAATGTATCCTTGGCACCTTATGCTTACTGATCTCCTGAAAAACATTGCTTTAAAACGTCAACAATAATGTTGGTGAATTCATAGGTTTGATAAATCATATATTGTAGGACCACAAGATTTCCCAAGTGTATGATAATGCAACAGATGCAGACATCATATAAATGTAATTACGTTGCCATAAGCTCATGACACTGAAGCTCGACATAAATGAATACCATATAAATGGCCTACATTGCCCGTGATGATGTTCTAACCCGCAACATCCTATGTTCGACATGGTATACGTTCGTTTGCCCAGTGATAGCTAATCACCCGAACGGGGATGTCAATCCCAATAGATCTATTTATAACATTCGCGCTCACACTCAGCAATTGACAGTTCATGATAATGGGCTCAACTGGGGTTATCGCTACTTAGGCAACACGTAATCATAATATAAAACTTAACCACTTGTGTCCAATTATAAAACATTGCATGTTTCTCACCCCAAAAACTAGTAAAACAAATCATGTAAAACGTGGGGCTATGAACTCACATCGAGTACTGATAATCCAAATATCACAGATAAAACGTCACGTAAAAGATCGAATGCAACCTTAATTAACATAGGTCGTATAAGCACTAATCGCTTTGATTAACTAACATCATATACATGTCTATGTAGCTACATCACCATCTATTAGTAGTTGTGAAAACATATTTATAATTGTAACACATTTATAAATATCATTTTAGTAAATATGGCATAACTTTCGCGTTTCAAGTCCGTTTCTCGCGTTTCTTACGTCCACGCTCTCGTATTAAGACGACGTATCGAAATATGACATTTTTGGTATTTCATGTCCTCTGATGAACAGTGATTTTTACTGTTCATACCAGTTATAAACTTATTTTTATAACTTAAATTAATGTAAAGCTCGTAACCGTCGTATTTTATTCGTTATAGCTCCGTTTTTAGCGATTATTTCGAGCACGTTCTCGTTATAGAAAGTTCTATTAATTTATTGATATTTTAAAAATATAAGTTTCTATCATGAACAGTAACTTTTATAAAAATTGTTTTATAAAAGTATTAATTGTCGTAAACTCGCGAAATTCATAACTTGTTTTTACCGTAATTTTTTCGATATTTATCCGTTTTTCAACTTTCTTACATGCCCGGATTCGTCTCGAGATGTAGTATTGTATAAAAATATAAAATAAATACATTTTTATACCTAAACCAAAAGTGTACAACACTTATAATCTCATTTTAACATGATATTACCCTTAACATGACATGTGTATAAGAGTACAAATTCATAATCACAAGTAAAAACACATTTTACATGTAAAAAAACATCCTAATGGTGATTTCACTAAATAACATCATATATACATATAACCATGAAAATGAAAAGTTAAAGGCTTTAGATAACCTTAGTGAGATGATATATGATGATGAGTTATAAGTGCTAAACCCTTGTTTAGACTTTAAACTCAAGCTTATAACCAAGAAAACCCTAGTTTTCCAAATATAAACCCTAGCTTCCTTTTCTTGTTAAATACTTGTAAATGGTTAATCAAGGCTTGCAAACACCTTGGTATATCTTAGGAAGGATGTGTAATGGCTTGTATAGGTTGAAGAAAAATTTGTATGGATTATTATATAAGGGGTGTTTGAGCCGTGGCTTATAAAGAGCAAAAGGGGAGGGATTTTGATCTTTTTCACTAAGTGTTTTGCATATGTATGTGTTTATTTCTCTTCATACTAGCTTATATATGGTAAGACTAGTCAATAAAGATGCAATAGTGGTCATGGAGACATAAGGAGGGTCTTAAGGGTCCTTATGGTCAAGGTGAGACATTTAGGCTAGGTTTTAATTGCATGGGTTATGTACAAGACCAAGTTGGTGTATTTTGTGTGCTTCTTGTCTCTATGTTGTTGTTTAGCCATGGGTTATGAGGGGGGGAGGGAGTATATGTTTTATTTTTCTAGCTAATTTACTTGTATGAAATGTTACTTGTAGTTTAAAGTCATTTATAAAATGTAGTTGTATACAAATGGTAACATGTAGACTTTTGTTAGTTTATTTTTATGAAACATATGACTAACAACATTTACTTGGGTAAAGTTTAATAAAACTTTGGGTATTGGGTATAATTGAAGCGTTGAAATATTTTTGTGGTTCCAGGTATGCTTAAACTTAATTTATCGCAAAGCGTAAACACTTTACGTAACCGATAAAAATAAAATGAACAAAGACCATAATTATTCTCAAATTAATTATTTAATACTTGATTGATGTAAACGCTTAATTGTTTGGTGCTCGTTTACATTGAACGCTAATTTTTAGCTTACGCGATTTTACTTAATACATAAAATTACAAGCAAACGCGTACGACAATAAAAATAATTAGTAGATTTATCGACGTCGTCAATGACTTGAAAACACGAGGTGTTATAGATACCTATTCAACAAATGTTAATATCTGAGTTTTAGTCCTCGATGATCAATACCTCATTAATGTTGAAGACCCATCTATATTGTTATTGGTGAAGCTAAAGGACGTAAATTCAATGAGTAATATGTATGTGATATGTAGGAATAAAGGTCTTACGAAATTAAAAATTCATCATGTTGGGGGCCTTTGGATATGGATTCAGTTTCCTTCGAGTTCATCAGCATATAACTTCCAAACTAATATTTCCTTAAAGAGTATTTATTCTTGCATCAAAACTGATACACCTTCCTTTAGAGGTGATGAACGTATGATCTTGATTGAGATTCATGGTCTTCCTTTATGTGCTTGGGGATCAAATGCATACAAGAAAGCAGCAGATATGTTTGGCAAATTCATGTTTTTTGAAGCTGAGGAATCAAAGGAAATGAGTTCAGGTAGGATTTGCATTTCTACTAAGTCGCATAATTTTGTTTAAGAAAGAGTGTTGGTTGAAGTACACAGGGTGAATTATGATGTTCATGTGCATGAGTTAGGAACATGGAATATAAATATTGTTGATGAAACATTTGATTCCTCTGACAACATAGATGTCAATGGTATAGAAAAGGTGGAGGATTTCGTAGATGAAAGTTCTTTAACCGATTTGAACGACTTGAAAGAAACTTTAAACGAATTGGAAAGCAACGAAATTCAACATCCAATCAGCAAAGAGAACATGGATCCGAAAGACGACATCAACAACGCATCTCCTGAAACTGGGGTTTCCTTGGACCTAAGTCGGCCTCCAGGTTTTGAACATATATAAAGAACATCTAGTAAGTGCTCTACTTCTTTTACTATATACCGAAAGAAAGACATAAAAGGAGTTTCTTTTATTAAAGAATTATCAAGAATTATTAAGGTAGGAGATTCCTTAGGTTTTGATGTTAGAGGGTGTAAAAAAACCCTCAAAAGAATGATCAACGGGATTGGCGTACATATAGCTAATAAATGAACATTCTATCCAATAATAGTTGTGGTATGAAGAAATGGCAAAACATGTTTAAATTAAAGACTTATGTTTTAAGCATAGCATTCATTTTCTCGGTATTCAAGAATCCAAAATGACGCGTCTTGAAACCTTTCGTCTTAAATCCATGCGGGGTAATTATAATTTTGATTTTGCGTGTAGTATGGCTCGTGGTAAATCGGGAGGCCTGATTTCTATGTGGGATCCAAACTCCTTTATTAAAGATGATATATGGTGTGATGACGCTTTTATTATTGTGAAAGAGCATTGGAAAAATACGGTTAGTGATTGTTATATGATAAACATTTATGGTCCTCAATATTCGTTGGCCAAAGCTATTTTGTGGAATAGAATTGGTGATTTTATGCATCAACATGCTGGTAAATGTATCATTTTTTGAGACATGAACGTTGTTCGTAATAAAAATGAAAGGAGTGGTTCTCTTTTTTCTAGACATGATGCTGATAACTTCAAATATTTTATTAAAAATTATGGTTTGATTGACCTTCCTTTGGGTGGTCGTCTATTCACTTGGATGAACAAAGCTGGAACCAAGCTTAGTAAACATGATCGATTCTTAATATCAGAAGAGGTAGCTGATGCTTTACCTGATGTTCATGTTACTGCCATTGATCGTTTATGGTGACCTTGGTCCTACTCCTTTCAAGCTTTTTCATTCCTGGTTACTTCGTGATTCATTTGATGAAGTTATCAAAACGGTGTTACCTAAATTGGAGGAACATAACTTTGGAAGGAAGCTCTTATCTCATGAAATATTTTGCCTCCTCAAAGCTAGAATTAAGCAATGATATTCTGAAACTAAGACTTCTGACCGTGTCACTAAATATGATAACTTGCAACTTATCAAGTCTGTAGAAGAGAAAATTGAAGCGAGTTTTGTGGATGATGACGATCGTGAATCTCGTATTAAGTTGCTTCAAGAGGTGGACAGATTAGATACCTTTGAATCCTTTGATCTTTTTCAAAAGGCGCGTGTCAAATGGGATATCGAAGGTGACGATAACTCTAAAAATTTTCATAGGATGATAAAGCAAAAAAGGAGAGCTCAAATGATTCACGGTATCATGAAAGAAGGTGTTTGGATTTTGGATCCTTCTCAAATTAAGGAAGAGTTTCTTATCTTTTTTAAATAAAAGTTCAAAGACCATGATTCGAATGTGGATTTCCCTCCGTTTGCTAACTCTTCTGGATTATGTGCTCTTAACCGTGATAGCTTTGAGACTCCTATTTCTTTTGATGAAGTTAAGAATGCGGTTTGGGACTATGGTAGTTCCAAGGTTCCCGGCCCTGATGGTTTCTCTTTTGCTTTTGTGAAGAAATATTGGGATGGTATTAAAGTTGAAATTTTGGAGTATGTCAATATTTTTCTTAATACTGGTTCGTTACCTCATGGATCTAATTCTTCTTTCTTCACTCTCGTTCCAAATGTTAGCAACCCTATTTTCATAAAAGATTTTGTCCCATTTAGCTCATAGGCGTTCATTAAAAATCATAGCTAAAGTTCTAGATAATCAGCTATCTAAGGTTGTTGGTGCAACATTAACTAGGATCTCCTTTTATGTTTTAATGATGACAAATAAACGTTCGCAAAACGTAAAATAACAAACGATAGCAAAAATCTTTAAAATCGGATTTGCAAGTCTGGCGTGCTGGGCACGAGTCAGCGCGTGGCCAGCGCGCCACATGCGAAATCCATTTTACGGATTTTGCTTTGTCGCCTTTCCTCTTACCCGACACATGTGGAAACTTTAGTAAAGGTTCTTGGATTAAAGCTTGTTTATCCTCATCACGGTCTTTGGTTCTCGTCAATGGTAGTCCTAACTTAGAATTTTCTATCAAACGTGGCCTCAGGAAAGGAGATCCTCTCTCACCTTTTATTTTTATTCTTGTTATAGAGGGGTTGCATAACGCTCTCTCTACCGCGGTTAGCTCGGGTCTTATAAAAGGCGTCAAATTTTGTTCTCCTAAAGTAACTATATCTCATCTATTTTATGTCGACGACGTGATTATCACTACCGAATGGAATGCTATTGATTTAGACAATATCATTCGTGTTTTACAAGTATTGGTGTAACATTGACTAGGATCTCCTTTATGTTTTAATGATGACAAATAAACGTTCGGAAAACGTAAAATCACAAACGATAGCCAAAATCCGTAAAACCATATTTGCCTATCCGGCGCATTGAGCACGCATCAGCGCGCCACAAGCGAAATCCAATTTTACGGATTTTGTAAAGTCGGCTTTCCTTTTAACCGACACAAGTCCAAACTTTAATAAAGGTATGTATATGATAAATGAGCATTTAGGAACACTTCAAATGAGGTTTAGACTTAGAGAGGAGCAAAAACAAATCCTCTCGTTTTTCAACAAAACGCCAACTCAAATCTTTAATCAAACGCCTCTAGCCAAGGCCGAAACTTCTTTCTAAACCTAGTATGATCATATTTTCAACATACCATCAAACGAAAGTATTCATTTGACTTAATCTGGATTTACGTTGTTCCTAATCACGGTAACGATTTACTCCCTTATTGGGTCAACTAAGTAAAGGGCACTTGAATATGTTAAAAGTAAACGCATCTTTTCCCGTTATGGGATAATGCTTTACTTGCGATGCAAATCACTAGTCTTGTTTGGCATCAAGATGATTAGTGATCAAATCCATTTTTGATTATCATGGATTAAAGTCTAAATGACTAATTTAAGTTTGTGGTATTTGGAGGTTAATCATGCTTTGATTTTTCTCACCTCCTTACCTATAAATGTTTTACAAACTCACATGTATTCCACACATGTACAAGATGACTTAAAGAATCCTACACTCCTTCTACACAATCCTACAACACATCCTTCCTCATCATTTGTTCACCCTTCTTACCCAACAATAATTTCATCATTCACACACTCTAAACCTTCCTTTTTAAACCTTATCACAATGACATTTACCTACTCTTTTCTTCTATTGGCAATGAGATTATAAACCCAAATTAATCCTTTGATTTACACATAAACATCATCACCTTCATACTTCTTAACTTCAAACTACCTCCAAGCCTAAACTACTCTTCACATAAACCTTTCCTAAATAATAATCACATGGAACAATTCACATTCCCTTACACAATGTACTCTTCTTGTACTTGTTGTATCTCGTGTCCTCTTCATTCCCTACATACACGCCTCCACATCCCATAAAACATTCTCCACCACATAAACACTATTCACCTTCTTCCTCACAACCATTTGAATTTCACATACACGCACACACACTCACTCAACATCCGTCACCCTTGATCAAGCCAATTTTTTTTTTTTTCAGTAAATCTAAGATACCTCGATCTTATCTCCACCCAATCCAAGTTACCTTACACACTTCTCCTTCATTGGATTGAATTTAAACAAACACAACAAATACACTTCTTTATCCACCCTTGATCAAGCCACTTCATCAATCCTAGTTACCTCACTCTCTTCTCCTCCCTTGGATTAAAATTCAAATCTTAAAAAAATACATTCCCTCTCTTTAAACCAACACACCTTACTCTCTAAACAAACACACTTTTCTAATCACCCTTGATCTTGCCACTTCACCTATCCAACCTACATCTTTTCATCTCAAGAGAACCCTTTCCATCCCATCACCATCACATCATGACAACTCACTTACACCTCATTCTTATCTTTCTCTCTTATCTAACATGTGGTTAAAAGATTTGAAATTCAAATTTCAAATCTTCCCTCTTTCTCTCCAAGTTTTAAATATACTTGGAATCTTCTCTTGTATCCTAACTAGATTCTTTAAACCTTTAGTTGGATCCCAACTAAGCTAGTTACATATTGAGAAATACCTAAAATACCCTTGTCCAATTGTTCTTTTCTCTCTTTTTGATACCGGACAAGCAAAAGGCTTACTTCACAAACGCTTTTATCAAATGGCTATTTGAGTTGGTTGACCTTGAGTATAAGAATGTTTGAAATGACATAGCATGAAGTACGATTGGGGGTTTAACAAGTGCGGGTATTTAAAACGTCAAAGTCCTGAAGAAAACAAACTCGAGAATCTGGCGTGAATTGTTTTCCTAAAATTTGGGACTCTTGGCCTATAAATACCCCCTCTTGGCCTTTGTATTCCTTACCTCTTGCAAACATTTTTTCCTCTCTTTTCTCTTCTCTAATCCTTTAAGTCTAACATTTAAGTGTTCCAAACTTCTCATCTCATAATTATATTGAAGTGAACACATCTTAACAAGAGAGCCACACAAGTACCTAATCCATACTTGTGTGTTTTGTTAAGGGTCTTCTTTCTCATACCCTTTCTTTAGAATCGAGTCACTAGGTTAGGTTAAGACTTGATTCATCTATCTTTTTTAATCTATCAAGTTGTAAGGGAAGCCTTGTATCCATGGGATCAAGCCTAGATCATTGGGGATCTAGTTGGGGTTTGGTAAGCTTCTAAGGGGAAGTCTTTGTGGTTAATAGGTTAAGTCAAATCACGGGTTCTTAGGGGTGGATTCCGAGGGCAAAATACCGTAGGTAGTAATGCTTCTTTGTGAGCGCCAATCTTTGTGCATATCGGTGAAGTTAAATTGTAATACGGTTTGTAGTCCACCATAAGGATTATACTAATATAGTATAGGTGTCGTGGATTCGCAACTGGACGTACGAAAGGACTGAACCCCCCTTCCCGAACCAGTATATATTGTGGTGTCTCTGTTTCTCTCTATCTACTTATTGTTCTCACCACAAAGTAGATTAACACACCTCTCGGCTCTTTCAAGACATGAAGTTTTATAAAATTAGAAAAAGTCAAAAAACCGTATTCACCCCCCCTCTATGGTTCTAAAAAGGTGATTGATAAGATTGTTAGTCCTGAGCAATCAGCCTTCATAGTTGGTCATCAAATTCTTGACGATCCTCTTATTCTTAGTGAGATTGTCGAATGGTTCAAAAAAAGGAGAAAAAGTTGTTAATTTTCAAGGTTGATTTTAAGAATGCTTTTGACTTAGTGAAGCTAAAAATATTTAGGCTTTGTTCTTCTTAATCTTGGCTTTGGCTCTAAATGGCGTTCTTGGATTAGAGCTTGTTTATCCTCATCCCAAGAGTTAGTTCTCGTCAATGGTAGTCCTACCTTGAAATTTTGTATTAAACGTGGCATGAGGAAAGGAGATCCTCTCTCACCTTTTCTTTTTATTATTGTCATAGAGGGGTTGCATAACGCTCTCTCTACCGCGGTTAGCTTGGGTCTTATAAGAGGCGTCAAATTTGGTTCTCATGAAGTAACTATATCTCATATACTTTATGCTGACGACGTGATTATCACTACCGTATATAATGCTAATGATTTAGAAAATATCATTCGTGTTTTATAGGTCTTCTACTTAGCTTCGGGTTTAAAAATTAACATTCAAAAATCTATTGTTTATGGCATTGGGGTTTTAGATGTTGATGTCTCTTCCATGGCTAGTAAATCTAGATGCGTTTCATGATCCTTTCCTTTTACTTATCTTGGGTTACCCATTGGTTCTAATATGAGTTTGACATTGAGTTGGTAGGTTTTATTGGACAAGTTTCAATCGAAGTTATCCTTGTAGAAGGCTAATCTCCTTTCTATAAGGGATTGTCACACCTTAATAAAAGTTGTTCTTGGTAGCCTCGATATCTATTACTTTTTGATCTTCAAGGTCCCTGAATCTCTTATAAATTCCTTGGATAGATCCTGAGCAATGTTTTTTGGGAGGTTCTCACGAAGCTAGAAAACTAGCTTGGATTAAATGGAAAAATGTCATATCTTCTTATGATACGGCAGTTTAAACATCGATAGTCTTAAAGATTTTAACATCGCCCTTCTCCAAAAGTGGCGTTGGAGGTTGTTATCACACAAGAATGTGCTCTAGGTTAAAGTTATCAAATCTTTACATGGTCAGGAAGGTAGCTTTGATAACAATGGTTGCATCTATAATGGCACATGGGCTAGAATTATTGGTTCCTATAATTTTATACACTCGAATAACATTATACATAATAGTTCCTTTCGTTTCCAAGCGGATTGTAGCACGCGTATCCGTTTCTGGAAAGATACTTGGGTAGGAGATTATCCTTTTATATTCAATATAATAGGATATACCGATTAGAGTGTGAGAAATTTTGTCTTATTATTTACTGCATTGATCATGGCCAATTGCGTTGAAATTGGTCGAGGCCTAACCTTGGTGCTCGAAATTCTGATGATTTACTTGACATGCTTTTTGAAATTAGTTCTGCAAAAATTAACGAAGTTGAAGATACTTGTGTGTGGTCGATGGGTACTGATGGAACTTTTTCTATAAAGGACGCTCGATGCATTATTGATTCGAATATTCTCCCTTCTTTGGATCCATCGACAATTTGGGACAAAAACATTCCTCAAAAGGTCAATATTTTTACTTAGAGGTTGATTTGGATAGCTTGCCTCATAAGTTGAATCTTTCTTCCCGCGGTATTGATATTCAGGCGATCTCTTGTCCCTCTTGCAATGGTAATGTGGAATCTTTAAATCATATTTTCTTTGACTGTAATATTGCCAAGGACATTCAGATGCTTGTTCGTAAATGGTGTGATATTTCTTTTCCTCCTTTTACTTCGTATGAGTATTGGAAAGGTTGGTTTACTTAATGGCAGGTGGTTAAAAAGAAGTCTCAGTGCTTATCAGTTATTTTTTCTTCTTCTCTTTGGTGGATTTGGAGGTATCATAACAGTGTTACTTTTTGTTCACATCTGATGAGGAAAAGTGATATTTTCGACAACATTCATCTTTCCTCGTATTCTTGGCTTCATCATAGGGGTTACATGATCCGCAATTGGATTGATTGGCTTAAATCCCCTATGCTTCTCTCGAGTAATGGTTTAGGAGGACGTTTGTTTTTTATCCTCTCGTGTTCTCCGATGCTTGCTTGGGGTTAAATCAAAAACGCTTCAGAGTGAAAACCGGTAGCTCGGCTGTCTTGTATAGGCAGTAATTTTTCATCCTTTTTGTAGCCCTCGTAGTTAAAGCCTTGGGAAGATGCTAGTCTAGGTTTTTTGCTTATTTCTAGTATTGTATTTGTACTTTTCTGGCTTCTAGCACCTTAATTGTAGCCTTATATATATATAATTATCTTTTGCCGTAAAAAAACTAAGATGGTGTTTAGATTGATCTTGTTTAAATTTAACTATTAATATCATCTTCTAAAAATTATGTGTGTTTAGTAGCACATAAAAACCCTCTAACAAATATGTGGCATTGCTATATGTATAATCTTATTTATTTATTTTCCTCACACAGTTACCCGTGAGGTCATGCCTTCATTTTGATATTTATATTCATCTTAATAATAAATTTAGCCATATTTAATTTTTAACCACGCGTAAGCGCGAGTTAAACTTATAAAAAGGAATAACACGAGTCTTTATTAAATACGGACATCTGAGCTAGCTCAGATGGCCACCAAAGGTAACCTTGGGAAGGTTGTTATCATATGCGAGAGATCTCGGGTTCGAGCCTCACCGTGGGGGTTTTCCTTTAGGAACAAAAAAAGAGTAGGGTTTATCTCCTAAGGAGAAGGTTCGAGTGTTGCATACTGCCCAATTGGATGTCACTGTGAGCTCAAATCACTAACAACTAACTTTCCATTCTAAAAAAATAAAAAATAAAAAAAATATTTTTTGGATCTCCTTACTTAATCTCATAAAGAGGAATAACATGAGTCGTTCTTATATGTATAATCTCATGTATCAATATACATATCACAATAACGCGTGCTTTCATTCTGGTATTTATAATTTTGCACAAATACATTAATTTAATATATATTGATTATTATATTTTTAAACAACAATATTATATGTTGATTTCTAATATAATATATAAAGTATATAAGGTATAAAGTCTATGGGTATTTGTGGAAAACTATAAAAGGGTTGAATAGTTTTGTCGTATAAAATATATTTACGAAACCTTATATATGAGATCTTGTTGAAATGTGTAAGTAATCTTCACTTGGTTACTTACAAAAATGTGTAAGTAACTTTGTTAGATTACTTACAAATATAATGTGCAAGTTAACTAATGTATACTTGCTAAAAATGTAAGTATACTATATCAATGCAAAAGTATTTTCCTTGAGTCTATTTTCCTTGATCATGACTCAAAGTGTTTAAACAATAATCTATTCATACCTTTAATGATTGTGACGACGACAAAACATTACGTGTAAAACTTGTATATTTTAAACTTTACATAATAAAGTTTTATATTTGTCGTCAATATAACTTAGAAGATCTTGAAATAGAAATAACGTTTTACGTGATTATTTGTATTAACAATATTTATTAAATTTATAAAGTTATTAAAAAACATAAAAAGTAATAATTATACTTAAGTCCATTGGTAGCGTAATGGTGTTTTAGCCAAAATTGCTAAAGCCCAGAGCCGACCTACAAACCTAGACGCCCACCAAATATCACTTGGAAAACAGCTTCCCAGGCAAGCACTGTGATGCGGTGGGTTGTGATCATAGAAGTTTTACAACCCTCCTAGGTAGAGTACCTAACCGTTGTAGTGTAATATAGGCAAGACTCGGGGGTTATTATCGTTATCTAGGGGAATAGTTTGGGTAGGCTTGAATTGTACGTTACTAAGGTCTAAAGATTGAGAGAATATTATTTTTTTGTATTTTAAATTTTTTTAGAAAGCAAGTAAAATCTTGGGTTTTGAAGAGGGGATTAATTCAATTACTAACTACTCCTAATTCTAATCTAATTATGCAGAAAAGTAAATGCGTGGAATACTCGTATGGTTAAACAAACGTGCTCACTTAATCATGCACTACTCGCTAGTTGCTTTCTCTAAGTCTATTGCATGTCACCCTCATCAGTGTAATGTGTAAGTATTCCCCTAATTCAGCAACGGGTTAGTCAAGTCCGCATTCTACGTGACAACCTAGTCGGGCGTTACCTGTCAGATACGCTCCATCCCAATAGTAAATTCGCGCGCACTAACTACTTAATTTGGAATACACCCAAAGGTGATCTAGATATGAAGATCTAATCACATGTATCCTCTAACCTAATCCCATTTCCCTAGACATCTTTGCTATGATATGCAGATCAAATAGCTAGTTTTCTAGAGCCTAACGTGCACACCAAAAACAAGAACCAATACAATAGAGATTGCAAACTAGGTTTCATGCAATCATAAGCAAACACTAATTTAATGTAGCCAAGCATGTTAATAGAAAGTAAGGAACGTGAAATCAAACAACACATAGACATACTGAATGATTAAATGGATTAGAAACTTTACTTCGATTAAACATGGAGTAACAATGAGTACAAAAGGGTTAGAAAACCCTAAAATTCGACTATGATAGATGCTACAAAAGTTCTCCCAAGTTTCCACACTAATTTTTGAGAAAATAAGGTTTGTATTTATAGAAATTGAGTCCTGATGGCGTTGCTAGGGCTTTGTGACGCCGTCAGCCCGTCAAATCTTCCAAGGGTTTCTTTAAGTCGGCTATTGTGACGTCGTCGCGATACGTGGTGACGTCGTCGTCATATGATCCTGACCGCGTCAAGGGATAATTCTAACGCCGTCTCCACCTACTGAGGAGTCACACTTTTCATCCAAAAATCAACAATCTAGGCACTTTTGGTGAAGGCGTCATGATGGAAGTCGCCAGCTTGAAAATTTGCATTTTTGTGTAGTTTCTTTCTGAATCGAGCCCAAGTAACGTGCTTTTCCTCCAAGTGCTTCCTAAATGCTAAAATAACAAAAAGAAATGATTAAGTATAATATTTGGGCATATTTGCATGATTTTGGAGGTTAAATAACCCTGGAAAAGTGTATAAAAGTACACCTCATCAAATACCCCTACACTTGGGATTTGCTTGTCCTCAAGCAAATGTGCTTTTCTACCTAGTAAATAGCAAAGTCGGGTGTATTTAACCTACTTAGTAAAGATAGTTTATGGCATAACCGGATCAACCTCATAATTAAAAGCACGGAAATTATATAATAGCACCTCAAATAAGTGTTTGGATTCTCTCTTTCACTCGGTGTAATAATGAATTATAACAATATAGGAAACGAAAAAATAAACACTCACTACCTGTCATAGTATATAGATTACCATAAGCTTGATAAAGGATTAAAACCTCCACCGCTTTGGCGTAAGCACCTAGAAATTACTATCAAATAGGTCTTTTAAAGGGTTGTAACGTTAGGTATAGGGTAAAGGAAACACGGTTAGAGATAATAGGGGAAGTTTACTGGCGGCAAGCTAATTATTCACAAGATAACATGTAAAAGCCGTTGTTAAGCCAAGACGCAACAAAATCTAGGACAATCGTACATAACTCTACATTAAACTTTTTCTTTTCTTTTCTTGACTCTTTCTTGACATAAACAATAGCAAGATGGTAGCTCGTATATCAAAGAATATTTTTTTGCTTTTTTCATATTTTCTATTTTTTTTCCTTTTTTATTCACACTTTTGCCCTTCAATCTGCTGAAAATAAATAAATATACATGACTCGGGGTTTCTAATGACACACATACACATAAGTTTTTAATAACTCAACCAGAAACTAACTAATGACCCAAATTAGAAGGATCAATAAACATGGAGTATATTAAACACTTATGGGGGTAATAATTTGACTTTTCCCCATTTTTTCATATAATAAAAACAACCATGATTCTCAATCGTTCGAAAAATTTGTACACTAACAATAGATACGACTTAGCAACCATGTAATCAGGCAAACAATTAACTATGGTTAAACAATTGTGATAACAATAATGTACTAAAAGTGAGTACATACAAGGATGGCTAAGACGATTTGGGTGTAACATTTAGTGGGGAGTAAATAATACTCTTCAATAATAATCCGAAATCCATCAGAAAATTATGAGAACCGCGAGTAGGATAGCTCAGAAGGGTGTACTAGAGGTATCTAGCACTAAAAATGAGTGCGAAGCAAGGGTGTGAGGGTAGTTATAAAACCAATGAGATCATCATAACCATAACAAACGCAGGCTAAAAACAGGGGTTACCCTAATGCCTCTTATCACTTAATAAATCCTAATCACACGAATACGATCTCACTAGCAGTCTTGATATGCATTGCTAAATCAAGTTCTAGAATCTATAATACTACCGGTACACTCTCATAAGCATTAAAAATGAATGCTTCTATTTCTAAAGATCTAGGGGCGAACCTCACATTTTGGGGGTGGAATTTTTTAGTAGTATGGTTTTTGTGCTAGTCATATAACTTTTATCCATGAGACGCTTCTAATACTACACTTTCACTGATATATGCCATAAATTTAGTTTAAATTTGGGCTAAAATTACTGTCCTAAACTATGTTTCGATATATTACATATCTTTTTAAAGACAAAGCAAATGCAAATGAAAGAATAATTTCTAAGGCTTTTATTACCCCTTACACTTATTTTGAACATTGTCCTCAATGTTCTAAAAGTACGCGGAAAACAAAAAAAGGGAAGATAAATAAAAACGAAAGAAACTAATACTCCCCTAGTTTTCTCAATATCAGAGAAGAAACAAAATGATCCAGCTAAATCTTCATCCAAGAATCGTCCAAGTGAAAATCCAAAGAATTTCCGGACTCTCCTTATCGAATATAACCTGAAAATCAAAGACAAAAACAACTATACTCAACATAAAATCGACGGTAAATAATATACAACCTTATATAATCATAAACTAAAATCCTAATAAAGCAATAAACATAGAATGTTAGTACTAATGTAATCATGGAAAATTATGGAAATTTAACATAAATAACTTTTCAAAAATTCAAAAAAACGCCGATTTCTCCTTTGCTACAGTTCTGACGCCGTCAGGTATAAACCCTGACGCCTTCAGGAACACCTGATAGATTTTACGTTTTCTTTTTTTGGAAAAAATTTCTACAAAAATAACCTATTAATTATTTCTTGGAAAAATTACTGCAGAAACCATGAAAATGGTTAGTACAAACATATGATTCAAACAAACAAACAAGAAAACATAAAATGTGAATTAACTTAAAATTATCTATTTTGATATGTTTGAAATGGTTCTTAAAAACCAGATATTTCCCCTATACTAATTTTATGTTCAATACTTTTGATTGCAATTAAGACGAGGTTAAAAACAAAGCAATGCATGATCACATATAATTCAGACATATAAGAACATATAATAAAAATTAAAAACACACGACACTCCTAAAATGCATAAAGATAAAAACAAGTAAATGAGATATGCTCGGGTTACCTCCCGAGAAGTGCTTGTTTTTGACCGAGTCACGAGCCTAACTCTACCCTTATTTAACACTTAAAAATGAGGGTTTCCCTACACTTAAGGTCAAGTGCGGGTGATAGTAACGGTACACACCTTTGTAGTGAGAAGGTGCCATATGTTGAAAAAGTGGTTGTTGTATTATATGCTCTAATTGGTGTCTTTCTTTAATCATAACCTTTTCTACTTCTTTTGGCTTAACATGTAAATTAAGTCCTCTTCCTATAAAAGAAACTTTTCTTAGATTCTAATTCCCAATCATCTTATATCATCTCCAAATTCAGAAAATTAACACCTAGGGACCCACTTTGTCCTAATAAACCCGGTTTAAATCCATAATATTTCTTAGGGTCATTTATACACAGGTGATAATAGCAATACATACCCTTAGGATGGAAATGTGCCACGAGAGGTGAAGGCGGTGTAAGAATGGTCAAATTATCTACTACCATCATCCTAAAAGTATCCGGACTATATGGTTTGATGGGTGGTTTAGGGCCTCTTTTGTCACCTAGATTTACATCTAAGGATGGACAATTAAGTAAGGGTTGTGGTTGAGGCTTTGGTTCATCAAAACTAGGAACTTCCATAGAGTTAAAAGAAATGTCATGCTTACAAGTATCCAAACCTACATCCTCTAGTTTCATGTGGTCCAAAGGTTCTACCTTCACCGGGGTTCCTAAAGTCTCTTCTACTTCTTCTAGGTAAGTCATAGGCGGTGTGTATTCCTCAACTGATGGTAGGATTTGTGGGCTTGTATTTCCTACTTCATTATCCATCATACCTAGACTACTTATATGCTCATCATATGCATTGGTAGAACCAAATCATGACATGCACCTAGGTATCTTGTTGATCTCACTTAAATAGATCTTGCTTAGCTTGTAAAAGGCTTAGTTGTATTGAATAAATCCAAGATAACTATAGTAGAAACCTTGATTATGAATATCAAAGACTATGTAGAATCTAGTCAATGATACTAAGAAGAATTCTTTAGAAAACAGTAACACAAAATCAATAACAAAACAGATTACCAAACTTTCAGCCTCAATATAAAACGAACACTCTTAATAGTGTTAGGGTTTACAAAACCTTGAAGCTATAAACGACTGAATAAATATGTATATGATATCAAACTACATGCCCTAGGACCTCCTTTTATACACCAAGGAGTCCTACATGGCTTATAATATATTCCTAAATTATCATGATCTTCTAAACAAATAACTTATACATATCTTTTACCAAAATATCTCATACTTATCCCGTAAGTAATCTTGATAAGCAATCTTCATCTTTATCCTTTTGATAGTAGAAACTCTTCTAGCAGTTGTAATCTTTCAGCAGTTGTAACTTTCATACGAGCAGCATTAACTTTTGTATAAGCAACACTAACTGTGTACAAGAAGTAGTAACTACTTAGAATATTTTCTTTATTCTTCACTGGCAGTACTAAGTTACACTAGCAGTACTAACATATACTAGCAGTACTAAGTTACACTAACAGTAGTAACTTTTATACTAGCAATATTAACTAGTTAGTAGGATTTTTTCTAAGTCTCTGAGCAGTCTTAACTTCCATTAGCAGTAGTAATATACACTAGCAGTACTAACTAACAGTATTACCTACTTAGCATATTACTAACATCAGTAACTCTAACCTTAGCAGTATTAACTCCAAGCAGTCTTTTGATCCCAACAATCCTCCCTTAAACTTGATGTTCATCTTTTGAATCATCAAGTTTCATTAAAAGTCTTCACCATCACCGGGAGGATGTATTCAAACACTTTATTTCTTCTTGACCTGCTTTGTCATGGGCTTTAGGAGTTGATAACACATCTCATTCCAATAGTCAGTTTGAAGCTTCTTGTTGAGCATCACTGTGATTGTTGCAGGTGTAAGAGGGTACTTTTTCTTTACCAGCATAAAGATATGCATGTTTTGAAATCTCACAAAATGAACTCCACATGAAGAGAATAGCTTCCAAACTGTTACTCTATAACCTTTTAGATTCCTCCATATTTCACTTTCTACGTCAGGTTCAAACATTATTTTCAGATCTCCCCATAACAATCTTTCATATGCCTCTTCTGGCCTTGTATTCCCATGTTTAGCTTTAACCAACTTCCAGAGTGCTTCTTCTTCCTTTTGTCTTGAAAGCCTCTCTTTTTCTTCCAATTCAGCTTGTAGTTGAGCTTCAAGATTTCTAGCAACTTCTTCATCAATTGCAATTTGATCTTTCTTCTTCAAAGGTTTTTCAGGCTTAACCATTTTTGCCTTGCCTTTGTATTTGGCCTGTGGAAGTTATGAAGGATAGACTATTGGTGTAGATGCAGGTGCCTGCTCCTCCTGACCATGAAAGACAATTCCTTTTGCCTTTGGTCTTGAGCTGGCAGGTGTAACTGTTGTAGTAGCAGTTGTAACAGCCTTGGGTTTTGCACATTTAATCTCTATCAAAGTCTGAGCAAGAGTCAATTCTTCTAGAATTTCAACACTGGCAGTAGTAACTACTTCACCAGCAATAGTAACTAGATCAGCAACACTAACTGGAATTGAACTTGTAGTTGTAGCAGTATTAACCATAGGCTCTTAAAACACCTCATCACCATTAAGAACACCAGTATCAAACATCAAGTCTTCATCATTTCTCCCTTGAGTGTCATCAATCAAGGTCACCTTTATTTCAGCATCAAGATCAGCTATTTTCCTCCCTTATTTGGATGCATCCTCCTGAGCACCCAAACTAGCATCATCAGAGGATTTAATCCTTCTTGACAAACCAACCTTGTATAATCTTCTTGGCTTGTAAGTTCTGGACCTCCTTTTCTTCTCCAGCTTTTTAACTCTCTCCTTCAATGTGGAAATCTCTGTAGCTTGAGAAGTATTTGTATTTTCCAGGGCAAGAACCCTATCAGACAGTTTGGCACAAAGGTCCATCAATTCATTAAGTTGCATTTTATCTTCACCACTTTGAGATGGATCATAAGAAGGGGTAGACACATGCTCCTCATTGGTAGCCTCATTAGTGATAGGCTCTTTAGGACCACTGTCCTTCCTCTGTTTCCTTCTTGACTGTTTCTTTTGGGATCTTGATATAGATGGTTGAGTAATAGTATGATAGGAATCAGTAGGAACTGCTGACCCTTCACCCACTTCTTCAGGAGCTTGAACCATTATAGTTTGAAATAAAGGTGTGATCCTACTAGAAAATCCCTTTCCTTCCCTCATCATGTTAGCAAAAATCTTCTTGGTATAGGAGAGGATAACATAGATCTCTTTATGTTTGGACACATCTTTAACTTGTTTATCCAGGAACACTTGCACAAACCTTGGATACATTAGAAATTTAACCCCACCTTCTAAGTTCTTTACCATATTGTCAAAAATGTACTTGGAAAAGTTAAATATTTGGTTTGTGGCAAGACAGATGATAGTAGAGGCCATAGTACTACTGAATTCATTCCATGCAGTTGTCTTAGCACTAAGGCATTGTAGAATTATATGAATTAAAAACTTCCACTGAGGAGAAAAGAATGCTTTGTAAAAAGTAAGCTTCTGTGTAAGGTTTTCATACCCCATTCTTTCCAGTTCTGCAAAAATGGTGGCAGTAGGTAGACAATCTATTTCTTTAGCATCTTTTAGGTGAAGAGCTCGTCTTACACTTGTTTTAGTAACGATCACCTTCTTCGCATCTACAAGGGCTTGTATCTGTACTTCCTCATTGTCAGTTTGTACCTTAGTAGTAACCCAGAACTGCTTGATGCATGAAGTATAGATGGTTGGATTCACCGTTAGCGCATATCTGATAGAACTTGCATTTAGAAAATCAATAATTTGCTCAAACCCCTCACTTTCTTCAAGTTTATCTAAGAATACGACTAGATTATGTGTTTCAGCGAATTTTGGGGTCGACATTGTGACGGGTTTTGAGGATTAAAGATGAAATTGAGTTAGAGTTTATGATTAGAGAGTATATTAAAGTGTAAAATCGATCAAATGAGTGATTGAAACCCTGAATCGAAGTATTTTATGAAATCTCCCTCAACAGCATTAACTTGAACTAGTAGTAGTAAGTTAAGTCTGGCAGCATTAGCTTAACCAGCAGTAGTAAGTTTATGCCTAGCAGCATTAACTAATACCGGCAGCAGTAAGCTTAAGCTTAGCAACATTAACTAATACTGGCATCAGTAAGTTTAAGCTTAGCAGCATTAACTAATACTGGCAACACCAAGTTTAAGCTTAGCAGCATTAACTTTGATACACTAGCATTAACTCCAATTTCATTCCAAAAAGCATTTCCATCATGAATTTTGACTCTCACAAGCTCTCTTTCTATTTTTAATCTCACAATATCTCTCATTTCTTTTTCTCACTAATTCACTCTATCTGTTTTTATATCACACAACTCTCTTTTTGTTTTTCAGCTCACTATATCTCTCATTTCTTTTTTTTCACCAATTCACTCTATCTGTTTTTATATCCCAAATCAAGAGCCCTTTCAGACAGTTTGGTATAAAATTCCATCAATTCCTTTAGTTTCATGCTGTCCTCCCTACTTCTAAGTGTGTTAACTCTTGAGAGAGGTGGATCATTAAACTGTTTAGATGCAGCCCCAAACCTAATTTGAGCTTCTACACCCCCAATATGGTATCTTGGCACCTAGGACCACTACCTGAATCAGTTCCCTAAGGAAAAGACACATTAAGTGTTGCCATGGATTGGGTCCTATTTATGTTACCACTGTCCTGCTCTGTTTCTAAGCTAGAAGCAGTAGTGGCAGCCCTTTCCATTCTGTCTTCCTACTCCTTAATGACAATCTCATCTGCTACAAAGGGAATATGTCTACTAGACTGAGATATCTCAGTAGGCCTTTTGGCTTTCCTAGGTTTTTAAGTCTTTTTAGGTTAAGATAATGACGAAACAATGATTGGTTCAAGATTAGATAGTGAAGCAGTTGTGGACGTGTGTTGGGGTTCAGTGGAATTTCCTGACCTTTCACCCACTTCTACTCGTTATTATCCAGCATTTCCATTTCATTACAAGCATCCTTTGTATATAATCAACTTCATAGAAACACAATTAACCTCCCCTCAATCAATACTTCAGAGGTTAAGCATTTCAATACTTGCAATCATATATTGAAATCTACTAACATCAAATGCCTTTGTGAGTAAATCAACAACATTATGATCAGTGTGAATCTTGATCACTTGAATTAATCTCTTTTCATATGAATCCCTGATGAAGTGATGTCTAATCTCAATGTGCTTAGTCTTTGAGTGAAACACTGGATTCTTAACAATGTAGATGGTGCTTTCATTGTCAATGAAAATCTTGGTATTCATGAAAATTGTAGCATATCCAGCATTTGATTTTAAATCAATAACACCTGTCCCACAGCAACTAGTGCAGCTAATATTATGCTTCAGTAGTAGAGTTGCAAACTATTAGTTGCTTACTTCCATTGCCATGAGATCTCAATCTCCTCCCTAAGAAAGTGAAAAAACCTACTGTTTTGGATTTCCTGTATAAATCTTGCACCCAGCATAGTCACTATCACAATACAGCTTCCCAACGTCATATGGCGGAGTCCTTAGGATACCAAAGGCCTAATTTAGGTTGACCTTTCAAGTATATAAAGATTCTCTTCACAGCATGAAGATGTGAAACTTTAGGTGTGACTTGAAATCTTGCACAAGCACATATAACAAACATTATATCAGGCCTAGAAGCTGTTAGATACATCAATGATCCAATCATTGATCTATATAAATACACATCATCATCTTCAGCTTCTGTATCTTTGAGCAATGGCTTTGAAGTATCCATAGGAGTACTTGCTGTCTTCACAGTTGAAAAACCAAACATCTTCAAGATTTCACCCACATACATGTCTTGACTGATGAAAATCCCATCATCTTTTTGAGACACTTGTAGTCCTAAGAAGAAAGTGAGTTCACCCATAAAACTCATCTAGAATTTCTTGTGCATCAATTTCTCAAACTCAGTGCATAACTCCTTCTTAGTAGATCCAAAAATGATATCATCTACATATACTTGAACTAGTAGAATATCACCTTTGACTCTTTTAATGAAAAAAGTATTATCTATCTGGCCTCTCTGAAATCCATTGTCCAATAAATAAGTAGATAGAGTCTCATACCAAGCTTTAGGAGCTTGATGTAGACCATATAATGCCTTTTTTACCTTATAAACTTTGTCAGGAAACTCTGGATCTTCAAACCCTGAAGGTTGACAGACATAAACTTCCTTTTCAATCTTGCCATATATAAATGCACTCTTCACATCCATCTGATACAAAATAAAGTCTTTGAATGAGGCATAGGCTAAGAACAGCCTAATTGCTTCAAGCCTAGCAACTGGAGCAAAAAACTTATCATAATCAATTCCCTCTTCTTGAGTGTATCCCTGAGCAACCAACATAGCCTTGTTCATGATTACAATGCCTCTTTCATCTTTCTTGTTCCTATACACCCATTTAGTACCAATAGCTCTTTTGCCATGTGGTAAATCCATCAAAGTCCAAACCTGTTGTAATTTGAACTGCCGAAGCTCTTCTTGCATAGTGATGACATCAAATAACATCTATTTTATAGCATCATTTATCCTACGATATTAACCTATTTTGTATAGTTATTGCAAAGAATTGTTACTTAATCATTTATAAATGAGAATTGCAGTAATTATGGAGTAATTGGTGAAACATAGCAAAAGACGCGCATTCTGGAGATTAAATGAAGTTATTTTGAAGATTACAATTCTGAAGACCAATACGCCGTATCCATCAAGGAAGATACGGCGTATCCGTGCCTGCACTCACCAAAGACCACAAAAGATTAAAGATCAATACGCCGTATCCAGAGGACTTAATACGTCGTATTCATGATATGGAATCAATATAATATTCTGGAAGATATCAAACGTGGTCCCTACTCTAAGAAATCCCCAATACGCCATATCCAACCCATTGGATACGCCGTATTGAACCGACTTCCAGACATTATAAATAGAAAACTCAAAAACGAGTTTTAAGTATGCTAAATCATATTCTCGATACCTAAACCATAAAAGTTGATTTTCAGAGGAGAAAAAAAGCAGAAGAGGTCGAGCAACGTATTCAATTCCATAGGAGACATCGGGTAATTCCATATACTTTAGTAATTATTCAGTTTTTGGTATCATTTGTTAACTCGGTTAGTTTACCTTAGCTAAATTATTACTCTTGTATTTATTATGACGTTTGAAGGCTAAGTACCCTTTGGGTATTAGCCATTATATAATGAAGATCTGAATGTTTGGTATTTGTTTATATTGATTTCTTGATTTATAGTTGTATGCTTGTTTATGTTTATCAATTTATACTTGTTTATGCGCTTTTGTATGCGACCTATCATTCAACTGGATCTAGCTAAGTGGACCAAGCAGATATAGAGTCCAGGATAGCTCTCCATATAGTTACTTTTTACACATAGATATTAGTTTTATTAATATTGCCCTTTTAATTCTGTGTCTAGGATACGCTTCAGGCTTAATAGTTATCTGGGATAGTTACCAATGGTTTATGTCGTGTTGTCTAGCAGGTGACCTTAGATACATTCAACAAATACGTTCTGATTCCAATTGGATAGTTGTAGACAAGTGGACTTTTACTACGTGTATAGTTTGCATTAAGCGTAAGTGCGTAAAGTCTCTATGAGCTAGGTTTACTAAGATCATCCATTGCTTTAATCCCTAAGATAGGATACTAATCAGCATAATATGGATGCTTTATGAGGATGCCTTTTATTGTGACAGAATAATCGTGTCTAGGTCTTAGGATGATGTAACGCCTAAGTCTTAAGAATGATATGCCACCTCAAGAGAAGAAATCATTGCACTAAATAAACAAACCAACTTTCTAATAGGATTAACAATGGTTAATACAGTTTTCTTATATAAGGTTCGACCGCTCTTTTATCTTTTGTTAATTAGCTTGCGTGGGTAACAGTTTCTTGAATTGATTGTAGTCACCAACCAAACCGTGCCAGTCTCTCAAGCTGAAAACCCCCCCTTTTCCATTAGAATTAGGATTTAGGGGGACTGACACATTGGTTTATAAATAGGATTATAATATACTTAACATAGATTAGAGAACCAAGATATTATTAAATTGAGTGATTTAACCTCGCTCTTGTGATCGGACACCTACTTACCACCGAAAACTACTACGATCAGTACTACTGGCCCGTTAAAGTGTTGTTTTTGGTTGAGTTGGCAAAATATAAATTTAAAACTTAAATCATATAAAAAACGACCCTACACTACAACACATCAAGTTTTTGGCGCCGTTGCCGGGGAGTGAAAATTAATGTTGATTTTTATTTTGATATTTTGGTTTTTAACATTAGATTAAATCTAACCCTTAGGATTAGTGTAATTTAGATTAGTGTATATTTTTTTATATTATGTATATTTTGTATATTGTCTTTATGGTTTGTTGTATATTTGTTTGTTTAATTGTTTGGCGTATTTTAATTGTTTTCTTGAATAACTTTGTTCTGGTCAACAGTTGAATACGGCATATCTATCCACTCGAATACGGCGTATCCAGTCTCTCTGTCCAATACAGCGTATCATTCAATAGTTTTTAATACGGGTATCCTCTTCCATTGGATACGGCAGATCGAGTACTTTGTGATAATTTCTTTTCTATTCCCGTTTTTTATGCCCCAAATTATATATTATATATATATTTTATATATATTTATATTATATATATATTATATATAGATATATATAATATATACTTTCTCATTTGGTTTATACTGATATTTTTCTTGATATTTTTCATGCAAAACAAACATATATTTGGCAGTTTTTGTCTGTTTTTGGTCATTTAAGCTCGTTTTTAGAGGCAAAAAGATATGTGTAATTAAGCACTTATCACACATCACTTGAAATTTTCAACATGGAAGTCAGCCGACTGAGCAGGATGGATAATGATTTATTTACATATAAAGTTGAAGTTGCTAACATCCCATGTAACTCTATAATGGATGATGGTTTAGAGGATGAAACTAATGATGATATGGGGTATGATCCGTCTAATGTTGCATTTATTGAATGGTTAAATCAAAAAATTTCAACTACAAGACGATGGATCAATATACTATGAAAGCATTATGGATTTATTGGATCAGAGGAGATGATGAAGTTGAGCTTACTGATGAGGAATCTTCCGATGATGAAGATGAAATTTCTGAAGTGTTTAGAATCGACACTAATATATTTGACTATGAGACACCTATCTGTTCAGCATTTAACGAATTTAATTATCTTCTCAAGGTAGATCCGGACCTACTTACAAAGGATATTACAGGGTTTAAGACCTATGATGACTACAAAAATGACTGGATCTACGAATGGAATAAGGATGTACCATGGGTTGATGAGAAACTATGGACTGACACTGGAGTTTGGACAGAGCCAAAACCAGTCAAACATACTTGCGAGCCTTTCGACTATAAAACTGGGTGTTCAGAATGGCCAACGTGTAGCTGGAAAGAAGATGGTTACTGTAATAGAGGAAATTTACCTGGAACTTACATTATTGAAAACCAACTCCATTATCAGGATTATGAATGGTACGAAGCTTTAGATGATTGTGAACTTAAAGAAGAAGCTTTAAGAAACAAAGCTATCATGGATAGAGTTATCAACATTGATGAGTCATGCTGCAAGCTCAAGAGAAAATGGAACATATATACAAACTTTGATGATGCTTATGAAATTAATCATGAAGATAATAGGAATAAAGAATTATGTGAAATTCATGAGCCACCGGTATGCAACATAAGGAAATTTATGATGATTAAATATTCATTCAATGACGATGAAGAGTATGTTGCTATAAAAGAAGACGAATACGATGATCTTATTATGACGAGAAGAGATGCGTGCCAAGCTTACCAAGAAATATTTCGGATTATGGACGAAGGATGGATGGTGACTAGAGCAACGTGAAGTAAGAGAAGATGAAGAAAAGTCTAACTTAAAGACTTCACTATAAACAAAAGTGCTTCTCGGGAGACAACCCAGAATGTTATTTAATTTTGTTATCGAGTCAGTCTTCCCAGACTTCAATACGGAATATCCGCCCCATACCATACGGCGTATTGAATGTCTGGACGTTATCAGTCTTTATTTTTCATGCACTTTAAAACATTATTGTCAGTTCTGCGAATACGCCGTATTTATCTAGTTGATACGCCGTATCCACAGTCTGACCCGTATTTAGTTTGTTTTAGTTTAGTTTAAATTAACCGTAGATACAAAGATAAGAATGCACCTGTTTTTCCTATATTTTACACAGGACCCCGTGAAGGAAATATCGACGAATATTGGTGGAGAATTTACAAATATGGAGATTTTGAAGTGTTGGAGTCTTGAAACCTCAAGATGGCTGTTCAACACACGATCTTGCTTATAAACGCAAATTAGAGAATTTACCAAGCAAATATCAGGGGAGTTTCTTATTCTAATTCTTTTTAAATTCCCGTATTTAATGTTTTACATATACAACGAGGACGTTGTATAATTCAAGTGGGGGATGGAATTAGAATGTTTACTTGTCCTAAATTTTCACAATAAAAAGCTTAAATTATGCTTAAATTAAAAAAATTTCAAGCATACTTTTGTGAAATTACATGTTACATAACCCGCACACAATAACCCTTGATAGATATTGTGAGGATTTAACCTTTCCATTTCCAAATGTTTACCCAAATTCCACAAAATATGAGTGTGCCGGTGATGTTGTAGACTTTAGAACTTAGCTTGGTATATCTATTCGAGACCACAATAATGAGTATTATGGATTTAATTGGAGTAACTTGTTTAAATTGGTAAATCTTAAGATTACAACCAAATTTCCTTTACATGTTGTTTATTAACTAACTACACCGATTAGTTAACCTCCTGTTAAACCCTTCCAGTCTCATCTTTAGAGTGATGATCGACTAGAAGAGCTAGAACACGAAAACTAACCGTAGAGCCCAATCCTTTAGGAATTTAACCAACCAAATTATTATTTGTTTTCGTTACAACCCTTACACCTTAACCGACTCCTGTTAATAAATTTAACTATTACAGTTGCTATTTGCTAAAAGTGTAAAGTTTGTATTTCCCGAGTCTTGTGTCATTTTCTATCTTTGGTGCGGTTGGAAATTTGCACATTGCAAATGGGAATGTATACTAGTAGTCAAAGCTCATGTGATTTTACTGCATTCATAATTAATGGTGAATCCAAAGAATGAAGAAATTACCGAAGGAATTATCCGGAATGATTATGATCATGAAGATGGTGAAACTACACCGAGATTTGAAGTTTAGTTAGTAAAAAATTAAAAAAAAAGTTTGAAGATAATCGTTTCGCGAAAGAGCATTACCGAAGGAATTATACGAAGGATCGATTATTCGTTGATACGTCGACAAAAATCAACGATGTAGAGTATTGTACAAGGTGGAAGATATCGCCACTTACCTTGTAGAGTATGTAAAGTTTTGGGATGATTGAGGAGTTAACCGTTAAGGGAACGCCAACTTAGGTTGTTGTTTTTGATCTATGATCAAGACATTGTAAATAGTTGTGTCTTTGTCATAATAACGGCAGGGAAAATAAGTGTTTAGAAACTAGTACTTTAAGCCTTAATCTATTTGTTTCTTGATTTTTATTTAACAACAATTTACTTCCCTCTCACCTAATGATTAAACCTCGGTTATGTCAAAAAGAGTCAGAAAAAAAAGAGTTTAATGTAGAGTTTTGTATATCTTAGTCCTAGTGTGGTCGAGTCTTGGCTTAGCAACGCCTTCGCGTGTATTCTTGTATATTAATTAACTCACCACCACCCAAATCCACCCCCAAAGTCGCCTAAATATTTCCCATATGTTATCGTTTTTGTTTAACTTACACCCAAACATCACAATCTCTTTAAAGACCTCTTTGATAGTAATTCCTAGGTGCTTACGCCACAACGGTGGATGTTTGATCCTTTATCAAGCTTATGGTAATTTATATGCTATGACAGGTAATGAGTGTTATTTTTCGTTTCCCATATTGTTATAATTCATTGTACACCAAAGAGAAAGAGATAATCCAAACACTTATTATGAGGTGTTAGTATATAATTTTAGTGCTTTTAATTACGAGGTCTAATTGGTTGTGTCATAAATTATCTTTGAAAATTAAGTTAAATGCCCTCGATATTGCTATTGTCTAGGTAGAAAAGCTCATTTGCTTGATGACAAGCAAATCCCAAGTGTAGGGGTATTTAATAAGGTGTCATTTTATACACTTTTTTGGGGTCATTTAACCCCATAAATCATGCAAATATCTCTAAAATACGTGCTTAATCGTTCCTTTTTGTATTTTTAGCACTTGGATGGCATTTTGAAGAAATACATGTGACTTGGGCTCATTTGGAGAAGAAACGGACGAGATTACAACTCTACACCAAAGTCGATGAAGTAAATGCGTACAGTGGCTGGAGACGATGTCAGAAATACTTGTGACGCCGTCAGCATTGCTAAGCGACGGTGTCAAGAAATTTCAGATGACATCAGAACTTAACTGACATAGTGAAACCCTAGAAGATTCGACAAAGCGGCGGCATCAGGATTATAAAGTGACGTTGTCGCGACCTATTTTCTATATATATAAACTTGTTTTTAGGGTTTTAAGTGTGTGGAACTCGGAAGTATTATTTAGGGTACGATTATTAGCCATTGTTAGGCCGTTTTTAGGGTTCTCAAACCTTATTGTAACGCCATTAACTCTGTTGGGAATTCTGAGTTACTACTGCTGGTGCTAATTTACTACTGCTGGTTCAGAGTTGATGTTGCTGCTAAAGATTGAAGAAAACAGACTAAGTAGTTAGTACTGTTAGTTATATTAGTTAGTACTGCCAGTATAGTTAGTATTGTTAGTCTTATATAGTTAATACTGTTATTATGATATGCATGAGTTAAATTAAGAATAGATATGTATTACCATTATACGCGTTTTGTAAGCCCATTAGGGTTTCCTTAGTGTATAAAAGGAACCCTACAACATAGTTAGAATGCACACATCACATCATATCAGTCTTTCATAGTATTCATAGCTTCAAGGTTGTAAACCCTAACACTGTCAAAGAGTGTTCGTATTAATATATTGAAGCTTATTGTTTTGGTTGTATTTTTGTATCTCAAACATACTTTTTCTTTATTCTTCTTAGTGGTATAAACTAGATTCCGCATAGTTTATATCATACACTCAAAGTTTCAGTCTTAGTGCATTTGGATTTATCCAAGGATACTAAACCTTACATCAAGCTAAATAGTTTAGGATCTGTTCATTGGGATCAACAAGTGGTATCAGAGCCAGGTTGTAAAGCTTTGAATAAGAAGAAACAAACAACACATACTAGATCTAATTCTTTGTGATAAAAGGGAGGCAGGAACTACTTCTACAACTTTGACTGCATGACTCCCTATCCTCAACCCAGGAGAATATGATCTATGGTTAATAAGGATAAAACAATACTTTCTCATGGCTGATTACTCCCTCTGGGAAGTAATTCTGAATGGTAACAAAGTACTGAAGAGAACTGTTGGAGAAGTTGACAAGGAATATGAACCCACTTCTACAGAAGAAAAGCAAGACAGGAGGAATGAGATGAAAGCTAGAGGAACTCTATTCAAACAATTAAATGTTTACATCAAGCAAGTGTTAAGTAATTATTTTGAGTATAATTATTAACTTTGCACAATTTATTTTATCGGTTACATAAAGCGTTTACGTTTCGCGATAAATTGTATTTAGGTATACCCGGAATCACAAAAACATTTCTACGCTTCAACAAATACCTATGTTTATATCCAATACCCAAAAGTTTTATTAAACTTTACCCAAGTTATCATTGTTAGTCATATGTACATTTAAGAAATCAACTACACACTACACTTTACAAATTATACATCTTCATTATGTATAAACAAATTTTAAAGTAATACTTACACTTTTTACCAAGACTTTAACTAGTCAATTTCTTCCTTGAATTCATGGGATAATCTACACATAAGGCAACAAAGAAACACAAGTGATGAACCAAGGCACGATGCAAGTATGGGATTAATAAGACTTAGTACATGACTAGTGGTTTTGACCACTAGTCACCCCTATTTCTCCTATCTTGCCATCCCTCACCCCTTGACCATTTAGTGTTTTGGTATTTGTTTTACTACTTTGACTAGCCTAGTGCATATATATCTCATGTACTACAAGTGATAACATACACAACACAAAACACTTAAGAAAATCAACACCATTTCTCTTCTTTCTTCTTATTTGGCCACGACAAGAAACCAACCCACCCAAATAATTCATACAACTTATTTTACCACTTATAAAAGTAAACTAAGATCATATCTAAGGTGATACAAGAAGGTTTGGAAGCTTGGTTAGTTGATTAAGAGGGTTAATCAAAAGAGAAGCAAGATTAGGGTTTCATATTGGATTAGGGTTTCTTAGTTGTGAAAGCTAGGGTTTTATATCTAAACAAGGGTTTAGATATTGTGGGTTATCATATTTCATCATCATAAGGTCATCTAAAACTCTTTATGTCTTTACATTTATCATTTTATGTATATATATAAGTTCTATGTAATTAATCACCATTTAGGACACTTTTAAAATGTAAAATGGACTTGTACTTATAATCATGGTTTTGTATACTTTTAAACATGTTATATGGTTGTAAATATCATGGCATGAAGGAAATATAAGTATTGTATCATGTTGGTTTAAGTGTAAAAAGTTCATGTATAAACTAGTAAGTAAAAGTTACTTAAGAAAGTTTATGATTTGAAAGTGTTGTTAAGGACTTGTTAACTTGGACACTTGGACAAAATATGGACATAATAATATGTAAGACATATGGTATAAAGGCTTGTGGAAGAATTTTGGTATTTTATTAAGTTAAAAAGTATATAAAACAAGTGTATATAATTAATTATATAAAAGTTATAAAAGGGATGTTCTAATTCAATTTCCAAACAGTGGGTTTAACATTTTTATAAAATAGTACGTCTCATGAAAATTCCAAAAAGGTAAGAGACTCGAAAAACGGATTAATAGCGAAGAAGATACGTAGTTTACGAGTTATACGTTAATTAAACGCATTATAAAAGAAATTTTATAAAAACAAGTTATAAAATACTTATGATATATAAAGTTTATTATTTTACTCAGATCACACATATTTTTAGGATTCCAAAACAATAAGAATCGTAATTTTTCAATCAATAACGAAGGAGTTATGAATTACGCGAGTTTATATACTTAAATGTATAAAAATACTTTTATAAAACTATTTTTATAAAAGTTACTGTTCATCTCAGACATGAACATTTTTAAAACACCATTAATATGATAGAACTTTTAATAACAAAGACGTGCTTGAAAGAATCGCTAAAAACAGAGCTATAACGAATAAAATACGACATTTACGGGTTTTACGATAACTAAATCTATAAAAATAATTTTATAAACTGTTATGAACAGTAAAAGTACTGTTCACCAGTAGGTCAAAAATATGAAAATGTAATATTTTGATAACTCGTCTTAATACGAAAGCGTGGACATAAGAAACGTAAGAAACGGGCTTAAAACGAAGAAATCGCGTCGTTTTTGCTATTGAGATATTTATAAACGTTTTAACTTTATAAATATGATTTCACAAACACGATTAGATGGTGATGTAGCTATATAGAATTGTATATGGCATTAGTTAATCAATGTGCTTAGTACTTATACGACCTACGTTTAATTAGGTTGCATTCCGTCATCTCCGTGACGCATTTTCTGTTGTATTTGGATTATCATTAACTCAAGGTGAGTTCATAGCCCCACGTTTTACATTTTAATGATTTACAAGTTTTGGGGTGAGAAACATATGCATGTTTTACAAATGGACGCAAGTGGACATTTTACATTACGATTACGTGTTTGCCTAAGTAGCGATAACCCTGTCTGAGCCCATTATCATGAACTGTCAATTACTAGGATTATGAGCACGAATGATATGAATAGATCTATTGGGATTGACATCCCCGTTCGGGTGATTAGCTATCACTGGACAAACAAACGTATACCATGTCGGACATAGGATGTTGCGGGTTAGAACATAAACACGGGCAATGTTGGTAATTTATATTGCATTTCATACATGTCGAGCTTCAATGTCATAAACTTAGGAAAACATAATTACATTTTATGATGTTTGCATCTGTTGCATTATCATGGGGAAATCTTGCGGTCCTACACTATACATTTTATAAACCTATGAATTCACTCAACAATATGTTGAAGTTTTAAGCAATTTTTTTCAGGGGATCAATAAGGCACGAGGTGCAAGGGATACATTTGTGGTTTTGATTTGGATGTCATGCATTAAAGATTTTATTGCATTACATTTTGTATATCTGTTATGGGCTAGAAATCTTTGTATTTTGAACAAGTGAACAAGTGAAGCTTCGGGCTTTTGTAACAAACAATTTGTTAAATCCAATGTATCAGTTTTAAACGGATTTTAATGGTCGTTCTTATATATATCTTGTGTTATTGATCTATGAAGTACCACCCTCAACCCATATTCCGCTGCGACCCAATTTGGGGGTGTTATAATTTTGGTCTTGGGCTTGAATTTGATTCAACTAATTTTCTTTAGGTTTAATTTTTTGTGACTTCACAAAATTTACTTGTTTAGTCTGATTTGTTGATCCTTTGGTAAAATTAAATCCTAGACCGGATTTATCTCCGGATGGTTTTTGAAGACTTAATATTTTCTTAAGTGAGTGACTACTGTTTTTAAATTGATTAAGTTTGGAAATTTCTTTCTTAAGCTTTTCATTTTCAAACCTAAGTTCTTGACATATTTTACATTCTTCATTAGCCTCCTTACCCTTTTCTAATCTAGATAATTTTTTTAGTTCTAGCACTTTATTTTCTAATTGATTTTTAATTTGTTTTAGTGATTTATTTTAGCCATGACTTTTAGACCTATTTTGCATAATCGATTATATTCACTATCTAAGTTTTTTTTCATCTAATGATGATAGGTCGTCACTAAAGAATTCGGTTTTAGAAAATACCTTATTGGATGCTTTAGCCATAAGATATTTTTCATCCTTACTTTTTTCTTCTTGTTGGGACTTAAAGACTTTAAGATGATTCTTAGAGTTACTGCTGCTCAGGTATACATTAGTGCTGTCAAGCATAACTTAGTACTATTGGTGATACTAATAAAAATTATGCTAAGTAGTTAGTACTAGTAGTATAAAGTTACTACTGCTAGTTACTACTGTTAGTATAAGTTAGTATTGTTAGTATTAAGTTACTGCTGCTTGTTGAAGTTAAGACTGCTCAGAGTTGAAGATTGATATATATGCTAAGTAGTTAGTGCTGCTAGTGGTAAAGTTAAGACTGCTAGTACACAGTTACTACTGTTAGTATATATTAGTACTGCTAGTACTAATGTTACTACTGCTTATGTTTATTAGTACTGCTGGTGAAAAAGTTTATGCTGCTGAATTACAACTGCTAGAAGACTTACTACTGTCAAGAGGATAAAGACGGTTTAAAGAGATAAAGATTGTTTGGAGAACAAGAATACTTGTGAAGATAAGTATTGAGATATTTTTGTACAAGATATACATAATGTATTTGTTTAAGAGATTACGTTTATGTTGGTATCTTAGGAATGTATTGTAAGCCGACTAGGACTCCTTAGTCTATAAAAAGAGGTCCTAGGGCATTAGTTGAGATATAAGTTTTGCATACAAGTTGTCAAGTCGATTTAGAAAAGCTTCAAGGTAGTAAACCTTATTACTAGTGAAGAGTACTCGTATTATTGATCTAATAATATTGGAGCGTTTGGTTATATCTTTGTTTATTCACGATTACTGTTTTATTCATAATACTTCTAGGTATTAAGGTGTAGATTCCGCATACACTTTAGTATACATACAAAGTTTCTACAACAAGTTATTTTGGATTTATCCAAGGTAATTTAACCTTAGACAACCTAAGGAATCAATCAAGGATTGGGATCAACAAGTGGTATCAGAGCTTTGCTTTAAGAAACTTTGATCAAGAAGACATGGAATTTGAATCTACAAATAGTAATACTACTGCTAAGCTACCTATACTCAAACTTGGTGAGTATGAGATGTGGGTGATAAGAATTAAGAAGTACTTCCAGATCCAAGGCTATGCTCTATTGGAGGTCATAGAGAATGATAACTCATGGGTGTCTGTACCATAAACAGCACAAGAGAATGGTACTTCAGTTACAAAGATGTCTGTGCCTGTAACTGCTGAAGAAAGACCAACAAAAAGAATGATGTGAAGACCAGAAGCTTACTACTCATGGATCTTCCCAATGAACATCAATATCACTTCCTCCTAGGGAAGAGGTCGAGAGACTTCTTGCCTTAACCACCCCACCACCATCACCACTTACTCTTAAACGATTTTCTAGAATTTTGGAGATTTTGATATGATATGATATCGATTTCTATACCCTAGGCCCTTCTTATATACACTAAGGTGTCCTAGCCAGTTTTCAATATATTCCTAAGATATCCCTATGATCTTCTAACTAAATAAAGATACATTTCTTTTACATAAAATATGTCATCTTATCCGTATGTAGAATCTTGATAAGCAATCTTCATCTTTATCCTTTTGTCAGTAGAAACTCTTCAAGCAGTTGTAATCTTTCAGCAGTTGTAACTTTCATACCAGCAACATTAACTTTTGTACCAGCAGCACTAACTTAGCAATATTAACTCCAAGCAGCATCAAAAGGCTTTTAATCCCAACAATCCTCCCCTAAACTTGATGTTCATCATCTGAATCTTCAAGTTTTATTAAAAGTCTTCACCATCACCAGGAGGATGCATTCAAACACTTTATTTCTTCTTGACCTGCTTTGTCATAAGCTTTAGGAGTTGATAACACATCTCATTCCAATAGTCAGTTTGAGGCTTCTTGTTGAGCATCTCTGTGATTGTTACAGGTGTAAGAGGGTACTTTTTCTCTACCAGCATAAAGATATGCATGTTTTGAAATCTCACAAAATGCACTCCACATGAAGAGAATAGCTTCCAAACTATGCATTCATAACTTTATAGATTCCTTTCTATTTCCTTTCTACATCAGGTTCAAAACATGTACTTTAGTTCTCCCCATAACACTCTTTCATATGCCTCCCCTAGCCTTGTATTCCCATATTTAGCTTTAACCAACTTCCAAAGTGTTTCTAAGTCTTCCCTGTCAATATCTTGAAGCATTCGAATCATAGATGAATACCTTTTTGAACTTCCATCAGCCCTTATCAATTGATAGTATCCCATCTTTCCTTCTTTGATGATTTTCCATTCAACTATGACTGGAGGCTTAGTGGCTAGAGGTATAGCATCAATTGCTACCTCATCATCTTGAACTATCTCTATATGTTTTTTCATCTCTGCCTCCTCTTGATCATCATCTCCTTTAGCTTCTACATGTTTATCTATCTTTTGCTTCTTTGAATTATCAGATTTAAGTACTTCTCCAGCTCTTTTAGAACTTCCTTCTGCTTCTGTCTTACTGCCTTTCACCAACTCTGTATCCATGTCTACAAAAGTGTTTACCCTTTTCATCTCTTTATCAAACATCTCCTGGATCTCATCATAACTTTTGCTCTTCAGCTGATTGTGTTTGTATCCATCCATGTTTTTCAAATAGGTAGACATTGTATTTATCTTTTGTGTCTTAGTTGGTGGTTTGTTCCTTTTTTCTTTAGCTCTTAATGCTGCAAAGTGTTTCTTTCTCTTTTCCAAGTGTTATTCAAAAACTTTGACTTTTCTTCAAACTTAACTGTCTTGTCTTCGTTTGGTATTTGTTGTGCCAAGTGAAAGTCAGCATCCATCATAGCTTATGTGTTATCCCATGATTCAATTAAAGCTATGTTAGCTTCTCTTCTTCTTCCAATTCAGCTTGTAGTTGAGCTTCAAGATTTCTAGCAACTTCTTCATCAATTACAATTTGATCTTTCTTTTTTAAAGGTTTTTCAGGCTCAGTCATTTTTGCCTTGCCTTTGTCTTTAGCCTGTGGAAGTTGTAAAGGAGAAACTATTGGTGTAGATACAGGTGCGTGCTCCTCCTGATCATGAAAGACAATTCCTTTTGCCTTTGGTCTTGAGCTGGCAGGTGTAACTGTTGTAGCAGCAGTTGTAACAGCCTTGGGTTTTGCACTTTTAATCTCTATCAAAGTCTGAGCAAGAGTCAATTCTTCTGGAATTTCAACATTGGCAGTGGTAACTACTTCACCAGCAGTAGTAACTGGATCAGTAGTACTAACTGGAATTGAACTTGTAGTAGTAGCAGTATTAACCATAGGCTCTTGAAACACCTCATCACCATTAAGAACACTAGTATCAAACATCAAGTCTTCATAATTTCTCCTTTGAGTCTCATCAATCAAGGTCACCTCTGTATCAGCATCAACGATTATGCTATTTTACTCCCTGTATGATGCATCCTCCTGATCACCTAAACTAGCATCATCATAGGATTCAATCCTTCTTGACAAACCAACCTTGTACAATCTTCTTGGCTTGTAAGTTCTGAACCTCCTTTTCTTCTCCAGCTTCTTAACTCTCTCCTTCAATGTGGCAATCTCTGTAGCTTGAGAAGTATTTGTATTTTCCAGGGCAAGAACCCTATCAGACAGTTTGGCACAAAGGTCCATCAATTCATTAAGTTGCATTCTATCCTCACCACTTTGAGATGGATCATAGGAAGGTTGGACTCATGCTCCTCATTGATAGCTTCATCAGTGACATGCTCTGTAAGACCACTGTCCTTCCTCTATTTCCTTCTTGACTATTTCTTTTAGGGTCTTGATGTAGATGGTTAAGTAGTAGTGTGATGGGAATCAGTAGGAACTGCTGACCCTTTACCCACTTCTTCAGGAGCTTGAACCATCATAGTTTGAAATAAAGGTGTGATCCTACCAGAAAATCCCTTTCCTTCCCTCTTCATGTTAGCAAAAATCTTCTTGGTATGGGAGGGGGTAACATAGATCTCTTTATGTTTGGACATAACCTCAACTTGTTTATCCAAGAACACTTGCACAAATCTTGGATACATTAGAAATTTAACCCACCCTCTTAAGTTTTTAACCATATTGTGAAATAATGTACTTGGAAAAGTTAAAATTTGTTTTGTGTCAAGATAGATGTATATCAGAGGCCATAGTGTTAACTGAATTAATTCAGGCAAATTGTCTTAGCATTAAAGCATTATAGGAAGGGTAGGAATTAAAAACTTCACTAAGGAGAAAAGAATGATTTATAAAAAGTAAGCTTCTGTGTAAGGTTTTTCATCCCCATTTCTTTCCAGTTCTGCAAAAAATGATTGCAGTGGTAGACTACCTCTGTTCCTTTAGCATCTTTTAGGTGGAAGAGCTTCTTCTTTTAGTCCTTACACCTTGTTTCAGTGACGCTAATCTTCTTTCCAATCTACTTGGGCTTGTTCTGCACTTTCCTCATTGATAGTTTGTACCTTAGCTGTAGCCCTTAATGCTTATGCGTGAAGTATAGATGGTTGGATTCACTGTTAGCGCATATCTGATAGAACTTGCATTAAAAAAAAATCAATGATTTGCTTAAACCCATTACTTTCTTTGGGTTTCTCCAAAAACGCAACCAAATTATGTGTTTCAGCGAACTTTAGGGTCGACATTGTGATGGGTTTTGATGATTAAAGATGAAATTGAGTTAGGGTTTATGATTAAAGAGTATATCAAAGTGAAAAATCAATTGAATGAATGATTGAAACCCTGAATCAAAGTATTTATGAAATCGCCCTCAACAACATTAACTTGAACTAGCAGTAGTAAGTTAAGTCTGGCAGCATTAACTTAACTAGCAGTAGTAAGTTTATGCTAGCAACAATTAATAATTACTGGGCCTAGCAGTAAGTTTTTGCTTAGCTGCATTAACCTTATGCCTATGCAGCAGTAAGTTAGACTTAGCAGCATTTACTTTGTTGGACCAGCATTAACTCCAATTTCATTCTAAAAAGCATTTCCTCATGAAATTTTGACTGTTACAAGCTCTCTTTCTGTTTTTCGCTGTACTATATTCTTATTTCTTTTTTCCCAATTAACTTTTCCCTTTTGTCTGTTTTTATTATCTTAAATCAAGAACCCTTTCAGGCAATTTTGTATAAAGTTCCATCAATTCATTTAGTTTCATGCTGTCCTCCCCACTTCCAAGTGTGTTAATCTCGTATGTGAGGTGGATCATTGGACATATTTAGATGCAGCCTAAACCTTATTTGAGCTGTTCTCACCTCCAATATGTTCTTGGCACCTAGGACCACTACTGAATTAGTTCTCTGGGAAAAGATCATTAAGTGTTGCATAGATTAGGTCATATTAATTGTTACACTGTCCTGCATTTTGCTTCTAAGCTAGAAGTGTAGTGGCAGCCCTTTCCATTCTAGCAATTCCCACTCTTATGTAGTCTCATTATTACAAGGGATGGTCCACTAGACTAATATATCTTAGTGGCCCTTTTTTGACTTTCCTAGGTTTTGAGTCTTTTTGGGTAAGATAATGATAGAACCTGTGACTGGGTTCAATATTGGTAGTTGAAGCAGTTGTGGATTGTGGGTTGGGGTTCAGTAGGATTTCTGACCCTTCACCCACTTACTGATTGTTGTATGCATACTTTTCCATTTCATTACAACATCTTTGTGTATAATCAGCGTCATAGTAACAACAGTTAACTCTCCCCTATTCAATACATTAGAGTTATGGCATTCCAATACTTGTAATCAGATATTGAAATCTGCTAACATCAAATGCCTTTGTGAGTAAATTAGTAACATTATGATCAATATGAATCTTGATCACTTGAATTAATCTCTTCTCATATGAATCCATGATGAAGTGATGTCTAATCTCAATGTGCTTAGTCTTTGAGTGAAACAATGGATTCTTGTAGATGGTGCTTTCATTATTAATGAAAATTTTGGTATTCATAAAGTTGTATCCATAATCAAGCAATTGATTTTGGATCCATAACACCTGTTCATAACAACTAGATACAGCTACATACTCTGCTTCAGTAGTTTGAGTTGGAAACACTGTTACTTCTTGAATTGCCATGAAATCAGTCTACTCCTTAGATTTTAACAAACCTCCTGTTGGGATTTCTTGTCTGAAACTAGCACCAACTTTAGTCACTAGCAGTATAGGCTTCCATGATATAATGGTGAGTCCTTAGGATACACAAAGGCCCAATGTAGGTTAACCTTTTAAGTATCTAAGATTCTTCTTCACAGCATGATGATGTGAAACTTTAGGTGTGACTTAGAATCTTACACAAGCACATACAGCAAACATTATATCAGACCTTGAAGATGTTAAATACATTCAATTGAGCCAGTCTTTGTTCATATAGTGAACATCACATATTAGCATTTCATCTTCATCAAAGGCTTTTGAGGTCTCATGGGTGTATTGCAGTTTTTCCAGTTGAAAACCAAATCTTCTTTAAAATTTCATCCACATACTGTCTAGATGATGATAAATCCCCATCATCCTTTCTGTGTCACTTGCAGTCCTAAGAAGAAAGTAAGCTCACCCATAGAACTTATCTGGAACTTCTTGTGCATTAATTTCTCAAACTCAGTGCATAAAATCTTCTTAGTAGATCCAAAAATGATATCATCTACATGTACTTGAACTAGTAGAATATCACCTTTGACTTTTTTATGAACAAAGTTTTATCTATTGTTGCCTCTATGAAATCCATGTCCAATTAATCGGTAGATAAGTATCATACCTAGCTCTAGGAGTTATGTAGGCCATATAGTGCTTTTCTACCTTATAAAACTCTGTCAGGGAACTCTGGTTCTTAAAAAACCTCGAGGTTGACAGACTTAAACTTCCTCTTCAATCTTGCCATCAGAAATGCACTTTCAAATCCATCTGATACACAACATAGTCTTTGAATGAGGGCATAGGCTAAGAATAGCCTTATTGCTTCAATTCTAGCAACTAGAGCAAAAACCTCATCATAATCGCTTAATTCCTTATTCTTGAGTGTATCCCTGAGCAACCAACCAACCTTGTTCCTGATTACAATGCCCCTTTCATCTTTCTTGTTCATGTATACCCATTTAGTACCAATGGTTCCTTTGCAATGTGGTAAATCCACCAAGGTCCAAACTTGTTGTAACTTAAATTATAAAAGCTCTTTTCTTGCATAGCTTCTATCCAGCTTAGATCTTGTAATGCTTAGATTACCTTTTTGGGCTCTGCTTGTGATAAGAAACATGCAAACAGACAATTTTGAAAGTCTTTATGGTTGATTCTCTGTTGCACTGAACTAAACAAACCATGTTCAGTCACACTCTTTGTCATCCTTCTGGTTTGAGGTGCTGAATGTATGTCTTCAATGATTTGTTCAAGTGGATGATCATCACATCCATAGACTATATTCTTATGAGAAGCATTATCCTCTATGCCAACAACATTAACAGTTGAACTAACTATATTAACATTGTTAGTGCTTATTATTCCTTCAACTAGACAGCTTTAATGTTGGTATTGTTGTTACATTTGAATCCTTTTCTTGATTAACTCTTGGCTCTTGTGTACTTGGGAACCTCGTTATCTTCATACCCTGGATCTTCTGAATCCTTCTTTTTCTCATCCCTCGATGGTTTTGTATCCAGCATCAGGAGAATACTTTGAAACTTTAGAGAGTGAGGATCAGTGTTAACAATGGTAGTAGTATATACTCTTTGTCTAGATACTGATTTTCTCAGCTTGACCTGACATCTATAGTTTCTTTGTACTTTTGATCTTACATTAGTTTGATTCCCTGCAAACAACTGGCTTATTTATTCATAGATTTTGTCAGTGTTATCAAATCAAAAAGCAATTCTGTCTCCACTTCCTGCAACATTAGGTTTATTTTCAAGAAAAGATAATGTGCAAGTTCTACTCTATATCCTGTTCTAATATTTAATACTCTAAATGCCTTGCTATTTTCTGAGTATCGAATCAAAGAATCCTTCATTCGCTTTCCCATCAAACATTCCCTAGGTGATCTAAGGTATTAAGAATAGTAACAGGACACCTAAATGGTCTCATGAAGCTTAAGGCAGGTTTTCTACCTAGAAAAAGTTCATAAGGGGTCTTGTTATGAGGCTTGATAACTAAAACCCTATTTTAGACATAACAAGCAGTATTATCTGCGTCAGCCTAGAAAGTTGTTGCAATTTTGAATCTGTAGCATAGTCCTAGCAGCCTCTATTAGTGTCTTATTTTTCCTTTCTGCTACTCCATTTTGTTGTGGAGTCCTATCAACAATAAATTCCCTCTTAATACCCTTTATTTCACAGAACTAATTCATGACCTTATTCTTGAATTCCGTTTCATTGTCACATCTGATTCACTTCTACCTTAGGTCTTTTTGATTTCTATGCTTATAATAAATGTTTTAAGAATTTCACTAGTTTCATCCTTAGTGCTAAGAAGAAAACTCAACTAAACCTACTATAGTCATCTGTGACAACTAGGTAGTACATCTTTTTCATTAGACTCTTTACAAATGTTAGGCCAAATAAATCCATATGCAACATTTGTAAAGGTTGACTGATTGAACTGACTATTTTAGTCTTACAAGAAGCTCTGTGTTGCTTTCCCTTCTGACAGGGGCAGACAGGTTGAATTAATTTCAAAAAAGTTTTGAGGTAAAATCTTACAAGGTTTCCCTTAACCAGTTTATTATAGGTTTTGGAATTTGTATGCCTAAGCCTTATATGCCAAAATATTAGTTCATCTACTGTGGACTTTGCAAAGAGAAAAGTAGACCTCTGAAGGAACAATATTCTTTAAATCAACACTATACATGTTATCTTTTCTAGGAACTCTAAGAAAGACATGATTTTCATCAAGTAGCTTAAAGTTAGGAGACAAAACAACACATTCAGTGTCTGTAAAAAGAACACTGTTCTTCTTGTCACACATTTGTGAGACACTAAAAAGGTTAAACTTAAGTTCCTTAACAAAGTACACATCTTCAAAATCTAATTTACCTGTACTGATTTTACCTTTTAAACCCCCAGTGATTTTAACCTCCTTGGGATTCTCCCCAAAGGCAACAAAATCCACCATTAATTTCTCATAAATCTGAGAGTAAGACTAGTTTCTAGTCATGTGCCCCTTTTTTTTATTTTTAAAATTTTTTAAAAAAAAACAACAGCATCCACTGTTATTACTCATTTTTCCTGTAATTCTAGCTGTGGATTACCCTGCACAAAAAGTAAGAGAATCAGGCTCTCTTGGGGACCCAAGCCATCACTTACTTAGATCTGCCTTGTGCATCAATATAATCAAATCTTTTAAAGTTCATTGATGCAACATTGTGTCTGGAGACATGGTCTAAGACTTTTTGCTTTGGTCTCCAAATCCAACATGCTGAGGCCTTAACAACATTAGCCTCATTTCCCTTATTAGCACTTACTACTGCTTTTGGCCCAACAGTAGTAACATTTATCCTAACAGTATTAACTTTTTCATTTAAATTACTGGTCTTATATGTTTTAGACTTGTTAAAGAGCCTTCTAACATGTGCATGGGCTCTATTAAAAACATTGATGTTGTCTTGCACTATTTACTGTTGGTCTGGGTAGGCAGTATTAAAAGTGGTACTGGCGGATTAACTGATATGCTGCTTTTAACAAAGTTTTGCTAGCACTAGTAAAGTGTTTTATGGCCAGTTTCATTAAGACTGCTTTTGGTATCATAATTTAATAACAAATAATTCCTTTTAGATGAGGGTGATCAATCCTTGAGACTCATATGATGGATGTCTAAGGGTGAGTCAAACAATATCAACACAAGCTACATAATACAAACACAAACGTGTTAGACGTGACCAAGCTAAAAGCTCAAGTCCATGTAAGACTCATATGATTAATGTCTAAGGGTTTGATTAACCATCATGGGTCGCCCTGACACCATGCCCAACCTTAACCATCTTGTTAACACATTATACTAATTAACTATAATTTATCCAAAAATACAGAATTTTAGCGTGTCTTAACCAACTTAAAACCCATACTTGCTGACCTTTATAAATTATACCAAAAACCGCCTAAGTTCATTTATGAGTTTAATAACTATCTTGTGATTCCCAAGTATCCATTACATGTGCAACTATCTCAAATAAAATAAAACTTTAAAACTGTCCCAATTCGGATCTGATTGCACACTAAAATGTATGGCCCTCATTACCATACTTAGGCAACTAATTAAAGGCTAATTTTCTCAGGGAAGTTAGTAGACATATATAAAACTTAACTTTTATGTTTTGGCTAACCTTAATTCGAATTTTAAATAGGGGTTTTACCTCTCTAATTCTGACCTAAATCTGACCCGTATTTATTGTTTTGACAACTTTTCTTGCAATGACCATTTGACTAACTTCCAGAACTCAAAATCGATCGAGGCCAGACTTTTTGAAAAGTAGACTCTCTGAACTACAATTTAGGCACTAGAAACACCTCAAAACACGTTACCATCATGGAAATATCATTAGTTAAACACAACCTAAAATCTGCCAAAACCCTAATTCACAAAATCAACGTCATTTCTAAAAAACTACAACCGTTTACACCATTATGATTCTAATAAGCCTAACGGCATAGTATGATTATAAAATCATTAATTACAGGAAGTTTTAAAACCCTTAAGATCCATCCATTTTATTTGTTACTTGATTGTAAAAAAAATAACAAGAAGAAGTTTAATGTTCTTACTAAAACACTTGCTAAATCTTTCTCATTCACCACCTGTTCTTGATCCAATGGAATTTTTTTATCTCTTAGGGTTTTGGGGAGGAATCGTAGACACCAGGAAGAGGGGGAAAAAGAAAGGACCAAAAATTTGGGTTTGGGATTTTACTCTATATCCTTAAACAAAGTCTAGTCTAGCCCAAATTTGTGAGTATAAAAAAAAAGTTTCTTTTTTTTTCTTTTCCTTGAACCATAACAAGCCCCTTATCTATATTTTTTATATTTTTTTTAATAATTAATTATAATCATTATCTACATTACCCTATTTTTCTACAAAAACCTAGTATATTTGGTAACTTTTTTCATGGGAAAACCAAATATTAAACTTTTATTTATAACTTTTCATTTTTAAAAATTACTTCTATATTTAGAAAGTTCATTACTAATTTCAAATTTCACGAACTAATTCACTTACAATATGACTAATTTTTCCACAATTAAATCCAACACATAATTATCCACAAATTGACGTAGCAATTGTATGCAACACGTCACTCATTTCCATTGTCACTACACATGAACAAAAAAATGTAAATTAATACTCAAACTCATATGTACACAAAATATGTCTTCATTCAACTTCTAAATGACATCATGCGCATATGTATAACCACTATCAACATACATATAGACACATAGCATGCAAGAAACACACAAAATGGACACTCAGACATTTCTAAAGGTATAAACTAACCTGCTCAAATCACGGTTGTCACAGTATCACCTCCTTATGGAAATCTCGTCCTGAGATTTAACTAGTTGGTTCAACCGCATGATCAATAAATAACTAAGGATACTTAGACTTCATATAGTCTTCGTGTTCCCAAGTGAACTCGGGACCACGCTTTGAATTCCAACGAACTTTCACAAGTGGTATTCTACTACGTTTCAAACTCTTAACCTCACGATCCATAATTTCTACAGGTTCCTAAAAAAAACGTAAAGTCTTGTCGATTTTGATTTCATTCAACGGCACATGCAAATTATGCCTTCCCAAACACTTCTCAAATTTAAAACATGGAATGTGTTTAAAAAATGTACACAAATCAATTCCTCAGGCAATCATTATCGGTAAGCTTCAGGCCCAGTACTCGTAAGGATCTCGATGGTACAACTATCTCGTGTAACTTACCCTTTCACCTTAAAAGCATCACAACTTTCTCGTACGACACTTTTACAACAACTTTCTCTCCAACAACGGACATCTGTCATCTTTACTCCACTGTCCGCATAACTCTTTTGACGATCTCTTGCCGCTTGGAGCTTTTCCTTTATAACCACTACTTTATCAGTCGTTTCCTGCACCAATTCGGGTCCAATCAAACTACCTTCCCTAATTTCAGCCCATAACACGGGTGACCTACATTTTCTTCCATATAGTGCTTCAAACGGAGCACACTTATGAAGTGCGGATAAATGTTGTTTTAGATGTTAGGTTCACATAAATGGACCCGAACAAAGAAGCTTCGGTCACTCGAAGATTCAAGATAAAAGTCTAGCTCGAAAGACAATGTTAATTAATGTTTATTATGTATAGGGCAAGATGTAAAAAGCCCAAAAAGGAAGCCATCAAAAGGCAATCCTTATTAGTATAAATAGTCTAGTTTAGTCAAAGATTGTTAGACAATAAATGCTACTTCATTTTATATTTTTCATCTTCTAGAGTTTGGTAGACACTCTTAGTTTCATTTCAATCAAAAGTTATTCATTGGTTTTAATCTTGTGCTTTGATCTTGTGCTTCATAACATGAATGATCTAGGGATCTACAATTTGTTATCAGAGCCTACACGAATTGATGTATTATTTGGTTTGTATTTTTTTTCCTCTTGATTTCTAAAAAAAAGGGGTTGATTACATTGTTTGTTTGATTCTCTTGGATTCAAAGATGTTTATGTTTAATCCAAATATCATTTAAAAATCATTTGTTAGCAATCAACGGAATCTCGTGAATTTTCGTTTGTTCATTTTTTTTTGTTCGTGATTGTCAAGCTGAAAAAGGTTTTTTGTTGTTCGTGCTTTTTGTGTCAACGGAAACGAGTTCTAGCTGTTTCGATCGAACGAGTAGAATTCAAGATTGATCGAACGAGTGGAAAAGTCGTGGGGATCGAACGAGTACAAGTCGTTTTGATCGAACGAGTGTATTCTTCAGTTGGGATCGAACGAGTGGAAATATAGAGGGATCGAACGAGTGACGATCGAACGAGTGGAAAAGAAGGGATCGAACGAGCCTATCGAACTAGACGTTCGAACAAGTCAATCGAACAAGGCGTTCGAACAAGGCGATCGAACGAGTGGTTCGAACAAAGCAATCGAACAAGACGTTCGAACGAGACGATCGAACGAGTGTCGATCGAACAAGCGATCGAACAAGTGGATCGAACGAGAAGACGATCGAACGAGAGGACGATCGAACGAGACGATCGAACTAGTTGATCGAACTAGCGGACGACCGAACAAGCAAAAAAAAAAAAAAAAAAAAATTTTTGGTGTCGGATTGTTCTGAAATTTTTATACAACTCGAAAACGGGCCCAACGGTCAGACTCATCCTCTTCGAGCGAGAGCCCTGTATTTTTTGGCCATTCGGAGCATTTTGGCCCTCAAAACTGACATTTTTACTTGTTTAATAAATTACCCGAAAATCACAACCTCACACCAAAGTCATCAATCATCAATCACTTTTACGATCAGAATCATTACTAAACAAACTTATTCAATGGCATCCATTGAAGAAACAAATGCCGCAGGCACCGATACTGTCTATCTATGTTGGATGAAAGTGCTACGATTCTGGAAGATTCGTATACCGGGTACATTCGAGCAAACCAATGGCCCCAAAATGATATGGGAAATCTATCCAGGATGGACCTACACCTCACCCGTATGGTCACGTCATCCACCGGCTAATTCTACTGTTATGCCGAACCTCAGGAAGAAGCTTGACTCTGAGTCATGACGAAGGAAAACAAGCTCGAAATGGCTGATACTCAAGCAGAAATCATCCTCAGTCAAGGTCTTCCCCGACACATCTTCAACATACTCAATCAGACAAGCACTGCAAAGGAGATTTGGGATAATGTGGAGATGCTTATGCAAGGATCAGGTAGGACTCTTCAACAAAGGAAGGAAGATCTGTTTGATGAGTACGAACGCTTTCGTGCAATTGGAAACGAGTCCATTCATGACTACTTTGTGCGTTTCCACAAGCTTGTGAATGACATGAAGTATTACTCTGCTTGAAATCCCTAACTCATCAGATGAACACTAAATTTGTCAAACAACCTTCCAGCTTTTGGGTAAGTATGTGACTATTGTCAAGCAGAACATGGATATCTCAAACACACCTTATGTTCAGATCTATACTATCTCAAAGCCTACGAGCCTCATGCCACAAAAAGGGACTTCTCAAGAACAGGAGCAGTCTACAAGTATTGTTGATCCCTGGCCTATGTTGCCACTAACATCTGCACCTCTTTTTTCATTCACCTCATCTCTCTAGTCCTCAACCTACTGCTCAGTCTCCGTATGACGCTTTGATGGCCACTATGACTAGATTGCTAATCTCTTAAGTGGTTTTCCAATAGCAGTTTCCACCCACCAACAAACCAGCTCGGTCTTCTTCCACTCCAAAAATCATGTACGGTGCATGATCGGTCGATTGTTAACGAACCGATTCAGAGGAAAGCTCCAGGTAATTTTGGTAATACAGGTGTTCGAGCAATAGGTGATATGCTACAAACTGAAGAGGTGGGACGAAAAAAAAAAGAAAGAAAAAAAAGACATGTTGCTAGGCAGTGTAAAGAACCCAAGAGAAAGATGGACTCTTCAGTATTCAAAGATAAAGCTTTTTAATGATTGGAAGATAAAGAGAAAGCGAGATGTGTTAGATGCTGAAAGCTGATGCATTCTCGCTGATGTGGATTTGTACTGCACCTTATGATCAACCTAGGCACTGATACAACAAACATGTTTCAAGCCAATCATGAGGATGCATATGACTCTGATGTGGATGAAGGTTACCAATGCTGTGTTGTTTTCATGGCCACTTGTCATCCACTAGTGCAGCACAGTCAAGTCATGAGGTACACTCCAATGACAATCCAAATTTTGTAATGTGGGATTATCAGTTGAGTGCAGAGATGCACAGGACGAACATTTAGACTCCGATGCTGAGACTGAGATTGATGACAATCGATCCCGTATCTCAGTATCTTCTTGACACGAAGCCAAATTGTTTCCAAATGAGGTATCTGCTGACTCATCTGATAAAGTTTCTATGATTGCTATCTTAACTGACGTGCAAACACAATAGAAGGACATGCTAAGGTTAACCAAGAAAAATGCTTGGAAGTCGAGACTTTAAAAAATGAGCTTTCTCAATGCAAGCAAGAAATATATCGTCTAGATACCCAAAAGGTCAAACTCGATCTTGAACACAAAGTAAGACTGGAACAAGCCCTAGTGATTCAGCAGGAACAAGCAGGGAACGCTGAACTTGTGCAAAATCGATTTGCTTAATCCACTCTTTCAGGAAAGAAAATAATTGTATTTTTTACAAGCTGAAAAAGGAAAGATTTTATCTGAGAAAAAGGATCTAGAAGATAGTTATTTGATGAAATCGTTTGTTTAAAGAATTGCTAACAAAGTTGCAAGAGATATATTGTAAAGATTTACATGCCAAAGAAACTATTATATGCTTTTTAAGACAATACCACATCGAGCAACCACTGACTTTGCACAGGACCTCCTAAAGTACCGTAACCCAGGTCTAGGTTATATGGACCAAGCGTGCTATATCACTGCTTTGTATGATGCTTGAAACCTTTTGCATTTAATCACCCACCGTTAGTATATGGGATAGTGAAGAGGGCCTTGGTTCAAACAAGTGTTAGCATGAAAAAGATGAGCGGAAAAACCAGGCACGTTGACCCGCGAATGGTCTATGTGAAGCTAAACGCCCCTTATGTTTGTTCTCAACAGGAACTGTCCCGTGAACAGGCCATAATTGGTTCCTGCCAATGAACGTGCTAGTCTGACTAGTAACCCATACAGTCCTGTCACTACTTTGTTCATAAAAGTCGACCTCCAGTCAAGTTTCCGGCCAGTCTTCGACAAGTTAATGCTTGCTTTCATCAAAATTGAAAGATATCATTAAGAAAGAACAACAAAAAAAACCGACTTATGTTTCTGAAGGTGTTTTGATTATGCAAAAACAGTTTGTTGAAAAACAAAAATGGTACCATTTTACGACCATTTCATATAACATATCCAGTGCTAATGATACATTTTTCAAGCAGATAAGGAATTTGAACAGTTTTTTGATGACTTAGACGCTGGAGTATGAACAATGTTTTTTGATACATGAACCATGACCGTAGAGAAGAAAAATCTTTTAATTAAAAATATGACTGCTTAAATTGCTGAGTGTTTAGAAAAGATATCTGCTATATTGTCGCTTACTTCGATATTGTTGTGCCCCCTTGTTCGAATTGCCTTGCGAAGTTATTCGATCTGCATGCGATAGAACACACTAAAGTTTTGAACTTGAAGCTGAAGTTTTCAAACAACAAAAAAGGGTCATTGAATCTGAGAACCGTACCTCTCATTTACAAAAGAACCTATTGATTTACAACTTAAATTCAAATCTATAAACAGTGCATAGGGCTCTTCCGTTGCTCCAATGCAATTTTTGAAATTTTACAAGTTAAGAAGCAGTTCAAGGGAAAGATGACACTATCAGGAATCTGGAAACTCAGATCAACATCACGAGAATGTTGAATGTAGGTTCCACTGAAGGTAGTTGTGACCAACAGAGGAGTGTTAGAAATGGACAGATTCAGTTGCATGATATGACTACTCCCTTAGGATTCAGATAGATGTCCCTTAAGGTAGAAAACGTGAGTCTGAAAAGACGGTATGATGAACTGTCACAGGCGGATTTCTCACTCACGTATTGCGAACACAGAAAGCTTAGTGCCTTACTGCAGAAAATACCAAGCTGAAAGCCAGTGACTGTAAACAAGTTAGTGGACCTTCAACCTCTGAGAAACCCAAAGTACTGCTCAAGAATTTACACCGTGGTTCTAAGTATTTTCAACCACCCATTAGCCAATGGGTGAAACATCCCCGTTGCCTATAGAAAAAGCAAGTTACTTTTCAAGAACCCCACAGGACTTCAACTAGACCCACACAGAAACCACCAGTGCAACAAAAACTAAGAAGCCTATTGTTTTGTGTATCTGTCTACAAGAAACCAAACCTGCCACATGGAACCTCGCAAACCTATGCCAAAGAGCGACACTCGGAACCATCGTATCTGGCCTAGTAAAAGTGAGAACGCGAGGAGAGCAGCAATTCACAATAGGAACTTGAATTTTGATCATAATCAGTTTGTGATTCGTTCTTTGAAGTCTGTGAATACCAAAACCCCCCAGGCCAAACATAATGGGAATCATACTAGAAGTTTGGAAAGCGGGGAGGGGGGGGGGGGTGAGGGGGCGGGGGGGTCGGGATGAGGTAAACAGGAAACATAATGTGAACACTACTAAGACAGCTTGGAGACCAAAAAAGGTTGTTGGTAGTGTTAAGCCTCAGTGGAGACCCACTGGACGACATTTTGGGTTGTTTGATACCTGTCCTTTAACTAGGATAGTGGAACCCATTGTTGAGCCTTTAGAACTTACCCCGAGCGTTAGTTCTAGTTCCAAAGTTACTATGATCTCTAGGTTCACTGAAGGAACTACAGGATGAGTCTGTCTCCGGGTAACCAAGTGTTTCACATTGTATTATTGTGTATATTAAAAAAAAAAAAATAAATAAATAAAATAAAATAAAATTAGTTTAGTAGTATGGCTTGCAGTTATTTCCGACTGTAACCCGGTCTTAACCCAGAGATTTAATGTACGTTTCAGTGCATTATTTCTTCCACAGACAAGAAGTTGTCTAAGCCCCGAACCATTTTTCTCATAAACAATTTGTTTTATCAAACATGTTCGGGATGACCAAATCAGACTGTGACTATTGCTCTTTAAATAGAACACGGGTCATAGTTTGTGGGGGAGAATCAGTACTACTAACAGTTTCGCAGGTCAAATGGACACACTATTGCTGATTCTATTGGAGAAAGATTGACACGACCAACCGTTTAAAAGGTTCAAGACAGATTGCAGTATCATTCCTGTCTGGGTATTCTAAAGGTCTTGTTTCAATTGCTCACTTGATA